>JALIGU010000004.1:6230513-6498013 GCA_023053565.1 Aquilegia eximia | reverse complement strand
AGTGAATGTATGTATCCATGTCTAAGTGCAACTACTACTTATTGGCTGTGCTTGTTTGCACGTAATTTTGAGGGAAAATATTTTGAAAATATTTTGCTAATTTTGTTTTGCAATTTATTTACAAAAATTATATCTAAACATGCTTGTTTAGTTTGGGCTAAAAATTCGGAAATATAAAAAGAAGAGAGAGAAAGAGAGAGAGAGGAGAGAGAAAGAAAGAAGAGCACGTGATTCCCAAAGATTCCGGTATTTTCGAAGCAGCAAAAAATGCTGATCTGTTTTTACATTTAAGAAAATAATTTCGGTAGAGCCCACTATAAATGATAACTACCAAGCACCATGCAAATCTGTAAAACTTTCTAAAATCCAACATGTCACGACTTTCCGGGAGATTTCCATGCAACCAAGCACAGCCATTATGACTGCAATAAGCAAACATGGCTATTGATTTGCGACGAGGTTCCAAATGTCGATTTTATTATAGTGTGATTCCCATGTCAAACCTTAAAGAAAAACACCATGGGTATGTTGGGTGTTGCAATCAGTTTCATAGTTAGGACCACAGGCTGAACCTCTGTTTCTGATCCTAGGGTGCAGTGATATGAACCAATGGTACAAAAGTATAAATAAAAGGAAATATTAAAAAAAAAAAAAAAAAAAAAAAGACAATAGATAGAATGAAACTGTGATTCGGTGGTCCCAAGTGGATCATTATTTGTTGTACAAAGGGTACACACTTCTTCACTTCAACGAGGTAGAATTGTTTCTAGTCATTTGACGAGCTTCATTTGGATTCTTCTGATCCCTCTTCTCTCCATTGAAGATTTGAAGGTTTGTTATCTATAAATCTTATTACTTGTTTTATTCTTCTAGGGTTTATGTTTTTTACTTTTCCCCATTTCTAAATATAGCATGTTTGAACGTAGGATGAGGGTTTTATATGACTATATGAGGGTTTTGTTTTGTTTATTTTAATCAATGTTGATATTTTTGTTGAGTTTTGGGAATAAAGTTTAGGTTTTTCTGATACATTTGATGTTTTATAGACATGGGTTTTTGTTTATTTCAAAAGATAAATGATGGTTATTGATTATTATCAATTCCAAAGTCAGTAGATTTGATGTGAAAAATGTGTTTGTGGATTTGTGTGGTTCATCTCTGCATATTGTATACAACACTACTGCTCTACACTTTTTGATTTGCTGATGCTAATACTAGTAGTAAACATATTTGAAAATGCCGAAAAAGGGCGAATATCTGACCTCTATAAAAAGTGATTATGGGATAATATATGATATTTTTGCTCAAAAGTTTGGTTTAGAACGTTGTTGTAGTTGAAGATTTGGTAGAAATAAGTTATTTTTTATGCAGAATTAAAGATTGATGTGTTATTTGAATACTGAAGTAAGAGATTCTTTTCTTAACTGAGTGAATTTTGGGGTGGTTCGGGTTTTATTACTAAAAGTTGTTGTGAATCAGAAATTTGTTGTTGGATTTGCTTACAAAGTTCTTGAATGATTTCCATAGTAGAAAGAAAGGCTAGTGCAAAGGCATTGTTTGATAAGTTGCCTTGTGCGTTTTTTTAATCAAAGAAGGCATAATATATGGTTGAAATTGTGGTGGTTGAGAGGTTTTGCAGGTAAGTTACTGTTGGTGTCTCTGGATTGCAGACTTGCAGTCTACTGAGGAAGAGTAGAAATGGCGCACAAAAGTTTTAGCCTAGATTTTCATTCATGGGATAAGGCCTGGTACACTGTTCGTGTGGTTCTGCAGGGTGAGAATCTGATTGTGAAATATAACAACTTTACTAATGATCATGACGAGAGCTACAGTGCTGCGAGTTTCAAGGATTTGAAGGAGTTGGAAGCTTTCATTGAGAGGTTTCGTCCCACCGCTATTCAGCTACAAGATCATGAGTGCAGGAGGGTTGTAGAAGGAATGACAGTATGTGCTTCTTTTGAATTTGGAAAAGATGACATTAAGTTCCACGATGCAGTTGTCGAGGCAGTAAACTTCAAGAACCACAAATTCGATAGCGAAGAGTTGTGCACTTGCAAATTTCGTCTTTTCTGGATTAATGGCGCAAATGCGGGCAATAGGACTGATGGTGTTGTTGCAGACATTTGTTTACTGCAAGCTGGAGATGTACAAAAGCATCCAATCTTTAAACTTTTTCTGGAGATAGCCAAAAGGAAACTTAATGTGACTTCACTCTGTTCTGTCCAAGTCGCTGAAGGTGAGCTTCCTGCCAGTCATGGTGCGGCAGTGGATTTGATTGTTGATAAGAAGTCAAAGTCATCTCCAAAGGAAATCAAGAGTTACAAGCACTCACTCAGTACAGCTCGAGAATTCAAAATACGAAGTTTTGGTCACTTGGGAAGGAATGGACAGGATATGGATTTAACGGAGGAAGCACCCGGTTCTCGTTATATGCTGATTGAAAATTTGGAAAAGGACTTGCCTTAATCAGCTATAGTGGATTTTATCAAGAAGCATCTGTCTATTTCTTCCCAAGCAGAAGTGTCACCTAGTTTGTCAATGGAATCATTTACCAGGGGAATGATTACTGTTGATGGTCAAGAAGAGCTCCAAAAGTTATCCCAGTTCTTAGATAATCCTGCTCACATCATTTTATCTTCAAGGGGAAGACCATGGGTGATAGCTGAGAAGAAATTGTGGTGTGGTGTTGTTGGAGCAACAATCGGAAACACAAAAATGTTGTCTGAAAGTCTGTCATGTGATAAAAAACTTGAAACTGGTGATAAAATTAGAATTTGCAGCAGAGGAACTGACGAATACAAGAGAGGCATGCAGTTGAAGGCGCTATATCTGGAATTTGCAAATCATCAAAAAGGGCTCCACCAACAATTTGTACGAGAAGAGAGTAAGATTTTGAAGCTGTCTACTGTGCGATAAATGCAGCCAAATTGTTCTCACTACTAGTTGAACATTGTTAATAGTAATAGATTTGAAGTTTTAGTTGCAGGCAAGCTGATTTTCTGAAACATAGAAGTTGTGTGCATGGTTTTGTAAAGATCCTGGAAACAAATTTGACATCTGACACAGTATACTTGATAATACTTTGTATGAGATATGCATGTGTTTATCTTACTTGGAAAATCATTGTTGGAATTTTGGAATCATTAGCCCAAGATGAAAATTTCTTACAAATTTAAGAGCTAATGAAGATCTGCATATTTAGACTCGACGAATTATGTGTTTATGTGAATTTTATTGCTCTTTGATATTTTAATCATTATACTGTATGTGTATGTTCCTTTCAGTTACAAGTCTGTGTATAGTATAGCTAGTCTTTTCCAGCAAGAAAAGTTGTTATGTTTTGATGAATGTGTTTTGCAGTGACCGATCAGCACTACAAGTGCCACACAGGAGGTTATTTGCTGTGACCTGATAATATGCTTTCCCCTTAGATTTTTGGTGTTCGAGTATCATACCTTGTTAGGTTTGCTAAAACTTTAGCGGCAGTGGCTGCAACAGAGAATATACAGGCAAGTTTGACTAACTATCATCCATCCTATCTAGCATGATGCTCCAATTTTTTGGTTACTATAATATCCCCAACCTTACTAGAAAGCTATTATCATTTGGTTATATGTAAGGGAGTCCAAACAAGCTCAATGTCAATAACATCCTGGCAAATACTCTCTTTCCCTTACCTGAAAAATAATTGTACATTTCCATAATACTGAGTTCATTTTCATGTTCGCACAAATGGTCTCCAGTGAATAGGATTTTGAGTGGCTTGTAGAACAAGCAGACTGATGCCTGCAATTGAAGTCAGAGATGTTGTATTAGCTTATTGTACATCACAAAAAGGAATTAAAAATTGCATTTAAACTACGTAAGATAATCCACATCTGGAGCCATACTCATGTTAAGCACTTAAGCACAAACCCATGGACACACGTGAACCTACTTGACACATGGGGTAATACTAAGGCGATATACTAATATTGTATCTATTGTCCTTCATCAATAGTTCCATACATATATACATGGAACTTAACAGGAAAAAAAGAATGACAAAACAAAACAAAAGTCATCTACAATTATTAGTCCAAAGTAACTCACTTCACTATGTCCCGGAGTGTGTATAAACTCAAAGTCATTGCTAAGACTCCATGGACCAAGACCCTCAAGTTTCATCTCAGCATCAGCTGTATTTTCAATTTTTCATCGACCTAATATCATGAGAAAATACAATAAGAAATAAGTCAGATGATGCCTTTTTAACCCCAAAAAAGCACACTCATAGAGATGTAATTGAAAATTAAGAGCCCTCACTTCCTTTGAGTGAATAATCCTGTCACAACTAAGCCGTTTGGACCATTTCTCGTGATCTGCCACATCATCCCTGATAAACATAATAAGTGAGATACTTATAGTATCTATGCACACAACTAAAGAAAAGAATTTATGGGTAAAACAACAAAACAAACGAAATCCCAGTTAATCCCAGCTGAAACGACGGCATAGACTTGAAAGGATGGGAAAACAAAAATTAAGATGATCATGTGATCATACCTGTGGGTCAAAAACATGTATCGTGCTCCTCCAAGCATCTCAATATTATGTGCGAGTTGCTTAGTGTATCTTGAGCTACACAGTAAAATAATCACTGAATGCTTTGTATTTTACAGTGTTCTTCAGAGACATCATTCAAAGATAAGATAGATTTTGTACCTGTCTACGAGAATGTTCCCTTGGGGGTGAATGATGAGGTAGGAAGTTGCTCCATATGATGCCTCAGAATGATATCCACAATGAAAGACACCCTGATAACATGTCAAGGGATTATAAGTTTTTGACAAATTGGATGATACAGAAAAATATGACAATATGTAGTTTAAATGTTGTACTTCCATCTAAAGGGAAAGATAAATATTAAAGAAGTGTCTAAAGGGAAAGATAAATAATAAAGGAGTACACTTAGAGATCCTACAAGAAATTTATCTCTCCCATGACAAAGTAAACAAGGACAGAAAATCCAAAGGCAAAAGGCATTGTTTCTACAAAATTTAGATACATGCTACATGTGCAAGGTAGACATGGTAGACAAAGCTTAAGAAACTTTGAGATCACAATTAACCAAATTACTCATGCGTCATAATTCTAATTTGGAAAAACTATTTCAACAAACAGAACAGAGAGCGATAGCATCAAGAGATGAGAAATGGAACTGCATACTGGAATACTCTGCTCATCAATGGGAAGAGAAAATGTCTTCTGCACTTCTAGAATATCATGAGGAGGTTTCTCAGTACGGATTGAGCTTGTTGGACAGGAGAGCAAAGCCTGGACTTATACAGGAATACAAATTGTCATAAAATATGGTGAATTTCCACTAAATATTGTAAGATAATGTCAGAATAGAGCATACACATCAATTTCTGAAATGTGATACAGGGAAAAAAGGGCTCTGAACAAATAATTCCCTGATATAGTTGACTACGTATGTCCTGACACAATCACCTTATACTGATGCTGGTCTATCTGTAGAACTTAAGAGCTGATCATTCTCGGGTTATGTCAATAGAAAAATGAGAAAACTATTCAATGTAAACACAATCGAACTAGAGTCTAAACTTTCGTTTGCTACTTCAACTGAAAATGGCCAAGAGAACTGTCGAACAGTCTTCTTAATACTGTTTAGGTCATTGGTTCAACAGTTCTTTGTTGTCAAAGTAATCATAACAGTTTTCATCTTCATCCTTACTAAAGCTTATTCTGATCAATTGGGTAAAATTTCCTAGAAGACCTTCACTGTCGGTTTTCATTTCATAGTACGCAATCTCTTGCAATAACAAGCTTCCATTGTGCTGGAAATCTAGGAAGGGGATATGAGAATAACATGATAAAATAAAAGCAAATCTATGTAGTATAATAGGGTCAGCATCCTTCTTATTAACTTGGGCAACATAATTCCATAATGATATTGTGGAATTTTTATTCAGTGTTGATTTTGACCGCCGATAATGATTTCTGTTTAGCCACCTCATCCTTCTAAATTAAAGAACCAAAACTAAATAAAAATGAGAGAACTAACAAGAGAATACATAGTCGGGGATACCTGAAGTGCCTTTATTCTTTCTGTTTCACCATCTGGTTGCTTAAAGACAGCAGATTTCGTATCTATACGAGTGAATGTTTTCTGCAAATGATTCTAGGATATATGAGACAAAATACTATAGCAGTAAAAGTTTGAAAATAAAGGCAAACGTGAGTCTGTCAATTATTCCTCTAAATCCCCTTCTCCCCATGAAGGTGGAAATTGATCCCAAGACCTTGGGCCCAAACTCAGACCACTGGACACCTTCAATAGACCAGAATTCTGTCAGGACGAGAAAACAGCCTAATCCAAGAAAAGGAACAAACTCAAGCTATGACAAGATATAAGTATGTTTCACTTAGTGGAGAGATGACTCATGGCTCTAGATGAACTGAATGCAGAAAAAGGGTATGTATAGCGATAGTTGAATAAATCAGCATTTCCTCAAACACATCATGAACAGTAAAATCTTCACTTGGCATAAGGTGATTACCGGAGCCATCCAACGACAAGTGTCACAATCTATGCATGTGTGATCTACAAAGATGATAAAGCCAATAAAATCGTCAGTCTTAAACATCTGCTAGGTAAGCAGTTAACATATATAGATCTCCAGTTACCCAAGACCAACAATTTTGTATGCATATATAGCAGCCAAACATAAGACATGGAAATTAGAAGTAACCCAATGTGCAAAATCATACTCACTACCCAAATGTGACAGACAAGTTTTGATAAATCCAATTTCAGTTTGTGTTACTTTTCAATTTCATGAGGGTCAAAACTCAAATCTAAACTGTGCATACAAAATAAACCCACTAGAGCCTAAATTTAGCAAAACCATTAATTCAATATAGATACATGCAGCAGAATCTTGAATCATGTTCTATACATTCAACTACTACAAACTTTACCATCTTAACTATCAAAACCACTATCACCCCATTTGAAATTGTAGTATATTTTATCTTATAAGCAACTTCCTTACAAACCCAATAAGGGAACTTTGCAGGTTTGATGATTAATAATAACCATAAACACTAATCCAAACTTAAGACTTACCTACAAAGAAGTCTCCTTGAACGTTTTGAGAACGTCTCTCTCTTGCCTTCTTAAGTGCAACTGTTTCATTCTGGTTTTGAATAGCTTTGATTGTTGAAATTTTTTTAACTTCATGTTGTGGGGTTCTTGAGATTTCACCACCAAAACTTTGGTAATTGATGAGCTTGGTGTGCTTCAGATTCATTGAGTTGCCAATACAAGCTAGTAGTAACATTTTTGGAAAATTTTAGTAAAATGAAAATATCTCATATTATTGGCAAATGGCAAGTCTGTTTCTGTGAGATCAATAACTTGATAATGCTGGCGCCTGGTGGGGATTGAATTTTAGACTTCTAGTGTCGTGATCCCCACTCCCCCTAAAGAGAATATATATATATATTTATACAGAGAGGCTCTTATGCGGACTGTCCGCATACGGACTAGGGGAAAACATAAACACACGACAAATAGCATATATCACGTAAATGTGGTTTATCTTAGCGGGTCCAGTTTAACCCAACTTGTAGAAATTGGACTCTGTAAAGTAAATATGGTTTCTTCCTTTGTTCTCTCTTTCATCTTCTCTACCCTCCATTCCTATAAGCTTCTCTTTTCATCCCGCTTCTTGAACGAAGTCAATGGGAGCTGATCTGTATATATATAAGCTAAAACGGATCAATTTTGAGTTCAATTGTAATTTGGGAACTAAACTCTGATGTGATTTACATAATTTAAGGTATTGAATCATTGATATTTAGAAAATGATGCAGCTACTCAGTTATGATAGAACACAAACCATGGTGAAGAATTCAAGAATGGTGAGTGTTTAACGAGAAATTTCGTTTCTTCGATTACTAATCTTATAGAATTCAAGAATGGTGAAGAACCCGTAATTTTCTTTTGCTCGATTTGATAGAAATTTTGGCAGATGTTTAGAACATTGTGGTCACAAAGCTATAACTACTTTTCCAAATTTAGAACGAACTTGCAGATTGAGAGATAAAGAGAGGTTTGAGAGAAGAGGGAAGAGAGGCAGAGACTCACGAAGACCTAATATCACAATCGGGTATAACTGGGTTAAATGAGACCCAAAATGGATACCATATTAGCGATAACTTCATAAAATAAGGTTGTTTCCAGATTTACCCTCAGTCCGCATGCGGACGGGCCGCACCAGAGCCTCTCTGTATATATATATATATATATATATATATATATATATATATATATATATTTTTTGTGGTTCTCAAAAGTTTGCTACTGTTTTTCTGTGAATGAGCCTGTGGCTCAATGGTAGCACCCCTCTCACAAAGTGGAGAGGTTGTGGGTTCGAAACACGTCAACAGCTGATTGTTGATATAAGTTTCCACACGTAATTTAAAGGGGTAGGGGTCCCCTCAACCCCGCTTGCCAATCAAAAAAAAAAAAAAAAAAAAAATAAAAAAATTTGCTACTGTGCGTGCTCACTGTAAAATTTCACTCACAAGTTTCCCAATGCTGGACAGTATCTGAAAGCTCTTATCAATTTAGGTTTTTACAAGCATTCCTGTGCCGGCTTACTAGACAGGGTCCCCTCGGCATTTAGTGTGGACATAGTACTCACTATATAGAATCTGAAAGGAATGGTCTATTCCCAAAGTGCATAAAGAGAATAAGATTTCCATTTGCTGATGGCGGCGTCTTTGCTAACCAACATAAATGTCACACGTACAAAACCTCCTAATTTTCATCGTATTATGGTTTCAATGTAGCTCAAGCAAGGACCTTAAGCTTAGGTACGAAACCCTGCCACAATCATTCTTTGTGCTAGTAATGAGAATCCTTGGTGAATCCCACAGACGTGTGCACAGATGCACCTGCCTAAGGTTCAAAGATCATATCCTTTTGCAATTTGCACCCAGAGAAGTGGGAATTGGTAAAGAAATATCACAGATCTCGGGTAACTACTCTCACTGTCTCGCAAACTTTATCACCAAGCTGGCAGGCAACTGCAGACTGCAACACACTGGGAAATGCTTCTATGGATTGTACAATGTTTGTTTTCTATATAAACCACTCATCAAAAGCAATTTTCTTCTAGGGATCCAATCTTTCATAGTTTTTTTTTTTTCAGAATCAAAACATTCAAATTTCTCTGTAGTGGCATTATGTAACTGATAAGATATGTTACAGACTAACATTCTCCCAAAAAGGAAGAAAAAATTAAAAATTACATTCCAATGCCTGCAGTACAAAGTGTCCTATGTTCAAATGGCATTCAGGCATTGGTGGAGATCGACTTGTTCTGATATTCAAGATTCTGTGCATGTATGCTGCATATGGGAGAGAGCACGAGAGACACTAAGAAAATTTTAATGCGGCAAACGAATTTAAATCCCATCAAATCAAGTAACAACACTAATTGATCTTCCAAATCCACAACACATACAAAATTAACTGAGGGCTACATTGTTGATAAAACCAATTCAAGCACTCTAGTTCATGACTTATATTACTCAGACCTTCAAACTGTTAAAAATAAACCAGCCGAATATTCAGAAACACGTACGCGATGAATGAGTCTCATTCATGCAAGGATCATTGTTGAGATGGTTTAGATGGGCTTGATTTTGAAGTGAAGCGAGATGAGAGAGAACACAAAACATTTCAAGTCCTGCAACCACAAAATGAAAAAGAGAACAAAAATCATTGTATATCACATAGCTTATGTAAACAAGCAACGCCAGAGAAACAGGAGAGTATCAATGCTCTATTAGAAGGAATGTTAGACCAAAATATCTTATATATATAAGCAACTATGGAGGGAGGAAGGGAGGGGTGTTCATCTTTGAAGTAAATGCATATTCTTCAGTTCAAAACCATCTGTCAGGAAACATGTATTATTTCAATAGAGTCCACAGGTAGTCACCATTACATACAAGCTATCTGATGAAAAGAATCTGACCTTGAACCTTAAATTATTAATACCTTTTAACCTATATGAAGACTAGCTAAATTACTCCATGACACTTGGTTTTTTTTACCTAAAAACGTCTTTCATCGCTGTCTTCTGTCCTTTTTTAACAAAATTTAAACACACTTTATTAATTTTAATATTATCCACAAGCTTGACTGAACTTGGATGTGTGTGTACATGGGTGTTAGGAGAGATGGGAGTGGGCACTGGGCAGGAGGGTTGACATGTTTTAAGCCTGACTGCACTCAGATTCTTAAAGAGCTAGATGCTTATTCCAAGTTACCAAAAATTCCAGCCCAATATCTGAACGTTCACATTCCTACTAAAGCCTCGTTCAAAACTTGTCCAGAGCCACCAAATATAGCCTAAGCACAATCTTCATGAAGCTGTCTAAATCAGCAGAAATAAAGCCATTCTTTGTTCAGAGAAATGAAAAGCCTATAATACCCTCGTAGTGGCCTGATTTTCAAAGCCTTCAACGAGTTTCCCAATATATTGCTCGTTTACATCTCAAACATTACACAACAAAAGAAAAAGTCTTATTACTCCTTCAGAAACAAGGAATGGTCAAGATAATACCTAACTTCCATCCTCTACATACCACAAACACATTACACCATACCAAACTACAAGCCTAATACCAATCTATCTTCATGATATGCACCACATTCCAAACAATGCCCACAGTACAGGATAGCACCTAAAATTTGTCGAAAGACCGCCCTGAGTATAAAAAATTTAATACGCAAAGGAAGCTGAATGATCACAGCTCACCTTCTGGTCATGGACAGAGGTACAAGGTCTTTACTTTCATACTATGAAAGATTTACAAATTTTATTTTACCCAAAGTAAAAAAGAGAAGCCACGAAACACTACCCAAAGAGAGAAAGAGAAGCCAAGTAACACTTTACATGATTACATCATATAATGAGCTGAAAATTACCCTCCATTGCATGCTAAAACTCATCAATACTTTTTTGAAGTATAATTTTTAAACATATTTAAATCATTAAATATATTGTAATATAAGAAAACAGGCCACAGAAAAAGTTAAGCAAACTCTCCAGCTAAATCAACCCTAAGAAAACTAGGTATACTTTTACTGAAGCATATCTCAAAATATCCAATAAATTTCTAACTTAATTTAGATTAGTTGTTTTCAGCTAAACTGACCTGAACTAGATAGTAAAAGATACGAAGGCCTTCAGGATCATTGCTACTCTGAACATCAACAAGCGACCCAATCTTTGAAGTAGTAAAGGAAATATGCTCATTCCCCATCACAATCTCTAGCTCTTGACGCCCAACAAAGTCTGGCTCTGGCCAATTCATGTCATCTTCCTTCATAATCTAAACCAAAACAAATTCAAAAATCCATAAATTCAAACACACAAGAGTTGCAATAAATATTAACCCAAAAAAAACCCTAAAATTTGAAATTCAGAAAAAGTGAACTAGAAAACCTAAAACCCTAAATCAAAATTTCTACTTCAAAAAACCCTAAAACCCCTAAATTTTCAATTAATCACAGAAACTGAACCATATAACTTACTAAATAGAAACCACAAAAACATGAAGACAGAAAGAGAAATAGAGAAGTTAGATATATACTTCACTGTCGGAGATAATACGACGACATTCTTTAAGAACAGCAGGAGTGAGAAAGACTTCTTTACGAATCATGGTGTCGTTCTTGTAATTAGAATTATTAGCGTAACGAAGCTTTCCATCATCTCTAAACTCAAATTCCAGAAACTCATGACCGAATTTTCCTTTGTGACCTACGTAATACCTCAAATAAAACTCTCCACTGTCTTCTGCAGCAGCCATCTTTCTCTCTCTCTCTCTTCTTCTTCTTCTTCTCCTCTGGTTTCTCTCTCTCTCTCTCCAAACTTTGTTGAGAGCTTGCGAATTAAAGGGATGTGATGGGCTGGGCTTAGATCTATAATTTTTGGAAATTGGGCTATCTCACAAAAGCCCAATACAATATACAAGTCCAAAGGGATGTGAATAGGCTGGGCTTAGATCTATAATTTTTGGAAATTGGGCTATCTCACAAAAGCCCAATACAATATACAAGTCCAGCTCCAACATTTCTTAACCGACCCACAATACTCAAACCGGAATAAACCCAACTAATTCACAGCTTCTTGCCTTGTTTGTGAATTGTGATCTTAGCAGGAGGTTTTGAAAGAAACTTTTTCTGTATTCCATGAGTTTATAATAATCTCGTCATTTTTGTTTCTTTACCAACATTGAATTATGCATGTATCATACAGGGATTAAAACATGTGGAACGCAATGAAATTTGGGAAATGTAATTGTAAAATCGCAAGTAACCAAACAGTAGCAACTCCTTCAATTCATAATTAAGTAACATGATTATCTCAGCTATGCTTAAGTGATCAGCAATCTCAGCAAAGGTAAAGAATGCAAACAGAGTGCCAGACACATTGTGTTTTTGGTAATAAGAATAAATTGGAATCAACTGGCAGGATTATTCTTAAGTAACATCAAACACCCTAATAATGTATACGTGCGCAAGAGTACAAAATTCTCTAAAAGAAAAGACTGCTACTGAGGGCATCTGCCAGCTGATGGAATACATGAAATTCAAAATTTCAATACTGTCAGAAGGGATGGGATACCCATTGGAGCAGATCTGACTAGGTCACTTCATCTGGTAATTCTGTAAGCCTGCAGAAGCAAAAACAGTTTCTTTATGTTATTTTCATATTATAAGCCAAATGGAGCTCAAAATTAATATTAAACTGAGAGGCGGCAGGAACCCGAAAATAAGTGAAGGATGAAAACATTATGTACAGTATGACTATATGATCTGAATTCAATGAGGTGGAAATACCTTCACTTTCTTCAATAGTTCTCTAGCTTTAGGGTCGTTCTTGAAATGGTCTCTCACAGGCTGCAAATAAGGAAGCAACTGTCAGTTTAGTGCCAAGGAGACAAAATGCTTTATAATCAATATGTATATCCAATGAAAAAAAACCTGTCATGCAAATGGTCTTAACCAAACACAGAAAGCAAAAGAGTATTTACTATTTAGAAGATAAATATCCAAAACCTATACAGTGGTGGATAGAGCATATTCTGCAGATTACAACTGAAAGTAAAAAACAGTAGGCCCTTTTTTTTTTAACTCTAGAAGCACAATAAAATTTCAAATACATGACACTCAAAGGTACGGAGGACTCGACAAAAAAGTATATTATCACTTGATTAATTGATCATGACTATATCCACAAACATCATGCAGATAATATAAGATGCTGATAATAATCTCTAATGGACCATTAATGACTGAGCTCTAATCCTTTGCTCTTAACAATTACCTTATCTAAAATGTTAATTTGACAATTTGACAATTAATGTTAATTTGACAATTAATGACCAAAAACTTTGTGTTACCCGAGAAAGTTTCATCCAAAATATTACAAAAAAGCATTTTAATGTTACATAATTATCAATATAAACCAATTACATATAGGATAATAACACAAACAAATTAGCAGACCTGAGCAATATGCATTCTCCCTGAGGGTTCAAACCCATCATAACATATTGGTTGAGGTTTCTTCGCAAGCAGATTCTTTAATTCCTCTTCTTGAATACATTCTTCTTCAATACTCCTTACAATCTCATATTTTTGCTCTAATGTTAACCTAACACAATTAAACAAAAAAACCCATAAAAAAAAAAAATTCTACATTAGAAGCTAGTTATAGTAATTGGGTTGCAATGTTCTTACGAATTAGAAGAAGTTGAATTGCTTGAAGAAGCTCCTTCTTCAGCTTGAACTTGTGAATCTACTGATAAGGTTTGTAACTCTTGAGTTGGAATTTGAGTTTCTGATGATGTTGATGATGGTTGTTCCGCCATTTTCACTTTTCTCTTTGACTTCACGGAAATGAACTTGTTTACATTTCTAGGGTTTTAATAAACCCTAGGAAACTCTTAAAACACTTTGTAAGAAGAAGAAGAAAAATAACTAACCTGCGCAAGTAACAAAAATAAACCAACCAACGCCTTCTCCGATAGAATTTCTAAAGTCTTAGGTTAATAGAAGAATAGATATTGGAGATTGAAGAATAGATTCGTACTTTAGATTCGAGATATTGAAGAATAGATATTGGAGATTCGCAGAGAGAGGAATTAAGGTTTGGTTGAAGCAAAGATTTGTGCAGAGAGAAAGAGGAGTAGACAATGGAATAGGGTTTTTATTTTTATTTTAATTTGTTATTTTTTGATAAAATTTTAATTTGTTATGATATGATTAATTCTTGACCTTGTTTGTCTTTTTACCAAGTTTTATAAAGGGTAATTTCCCGAATAAGCATAGGTTTATCACCTTTCTTCCCAAATCAGCACATTTGACTGCAATCTTCCCCAACAAGCACAATTCTATCTTTGACTTTTCAATTGGACATTTCTACCCTTATGACAGCTTTAAGCCGTCACATCATATCTTCTGTTTGTCTGATTTTTTTCTCTCCTCATTCAATTCAGCAAACTAAACTCTTGCCGTTAGATGAAAAAACATCTTTGATTACCACCGTTGGATGAAATAACACAGAAACCAGCATTCTCAATCCTCCACAACACATTACTCTATCCTTCACCCAGAAGAGACAAAAACAACTGTCTTACCTTAAAAGAGAAGTTAACCAAAACTTTTCTCGATCTGTTCTTCTTCTTCTTCACCTTCTTTGTTCATCGCAGAGAATGAACAAGAAGATAACCTCTTTTCATCAGATCACAATCTCTTTGTCGTAAAGCTTCGATTTTTTTTTTTGACGTTGGGGTTTTCATCGGTAATATGTTCATCATGGGAAAAAAAGGAAACAATAAGGGCAAGCAAGTTATGAACGTTCAGATTCCTGGTAAGTTTTGAGGTTTGAAGGTTGTTCATTTATAATGGTAATGGGGGGTTTGATTTCAGTGGCATCAATACCAATCATTGGTATTAAAGTTGTCTGTTTTAGGTTTCAATCTCAGTGGCATTAAAGTATTCACTCACACACACACACCCACCAGCTTAAATGCAAGCATTCAATTGTGGATGGGGTTTCAACTCTAGTTGATATTTGGGTTGGGGGTATGAAAACCCCAGAATTTGGTTTATGGGTTTCTAGTATGTTGTTTTCAAGATTTAAATCACTAGTGTCTACCGTGTATGGCTCTTTGTCTCTGTTTTTATGGGGGGTTTTGAAGTTTTTTATCTAATGATTAGAAGATCTAAAAGTGGGTTTATCATGTGGTACTGATTATCACTTTGACATACATTCTTAAATTTCTAGACGATAAACTGTCATCTGTAACCGCTAATACTGATATTGTAGCCGAAACCTTCAGTACACTCGTTTATAGAGATGTGATATTAAACCTATTTTAATTGATGTTATGCAGAGAACACATTTAATATCATATTCCAATATGGTGGGCAATTGGTTGTTACAGTTGAAGAAGTTGAGATTGCATATGTACATGGTGAGTCAAAAATAAGGATCGCTAATAACAAGACATCCTACGGAGACTTCTTGGAATTGGTTGAATCCTTATGTAAGGCACCAAGAACAACTTGGTCATTGCGAGCTGTAATCAACAATAATCCAACTAAGGTTGAATGCGAAGATCATTACATGGCAATGATTGCATACATTACAAATTCAGCTGCAATGGTGATTTCTATTTGGGTGGTTGATCATTTAACACCAGTTATGATACAGTCAGAGACTAATGAAGCCTCAAGCCAAGTGAGTGAGATACGAAGAGAGCTGCCCAAGGGGGATTCCAAAACTAGTCAATCTTTGAAGAGAAAACTTTTCCCTGAACCTGTTGTCAATGCCAAAACTAGTCAATCTTTGAAGAGAAAACTTTTCCCTGAACCTGTTGTCAATAATCTAGGCTTGGGTAGGAAACCAGACTACTCTTCTTTTTGTACACCAACAAAACCTTTCCATGTTCCTGATGAATATAGATTGGAAACTCCTTCTCAAGACCCAGAAGTGACTATAAAGGGAAAGGGGCACTCAAATGACCCTTTATTCTTGGAAACCCCTCCCCCTAATGTTCAAGTGAGAGATGATGTTTACATTCCTCAACCTCCAATTAACTTGACTCCCTTATCAGCTAGAACAGCAACTGGATCGCTTATATGTGTACCAAAATCGGCTAGATTTGGTAGTCTTGAAGACATAGCAGGGATTCTATCTGATATGCGTAGGGATAATGGTTTTGGGGATTCAGATGAATTGGAAAGTGTAGAAGAAAGATTAGATCCAGAGATAGAGAGAAGCCAAGAAGAAGTACTGGATGATGACAATGAGGGTGAATGTGAGGAAGGCCAATGGGATACAGAAGAGGATGTGTTCGACTCAAATAGTGATTACTCTTATAATTCATTCGATAGACTTGAAGATGAGTTTGAATCTGAGATGTATACTGACAGCCAGCCAATGTTTGGTCCTACACCACCTCCTCCATCTCATAATGAAGATGATGGTGTCATCCAATCTTCATCTGAAGGCATTGGTGAGATGAAAACACCAATTCTTGACACCCAAGATCAAGAATTTGAGAACGAAATGTACAATGACAGCTACCCAATGTTCGGTGATCTATCGACACAAGAAACCGTGCATAGCGAAGATGTGGTAACGGATAGAAATGCTAATGCAGCGGATATACGGTGCAATCTAGAGGATCGTTTTGCTCAAGTAGGGGATTACGTCAACAATCAACCACAACATAACACTGCGCCGCTACAAGACAACCCTCCAACTCCTACCACTGTGCCACTTCAAGACAACCCTCCAGCTCCGACCACTGTACCTCCTGATACAGATGTACCATTTCCCAACAATGTGCCACTCCAGAAGAATGTAAGAGTTACGGAAAACCGCGATAACGATGAAGTGAAACGTGAATTAGACAAAATCTTTTCTTCGTACATTGCAAAATCTAGGGTAAATGTTGGTTGTGCTCCCCATACAGAGCCTTCTCACAATGATTATGTTAGACCTGCATGTGGAATAGTATATTTAAGTCGAGATGATCTTGAAAGGGACTTCCAAACCTACGCGATTAAGACTGAAAAAGATATACGCAGGCAAAGCACCAACACAAAAAGGTTGATTTGGAAATGTAAAGCAGATGGTTGTCCATGGAGAGTCTACGCAACACGAAATATGGATAACACTTGGAAGATTTGTAGAATGAATGATGACCACTCTTGTGGTAATTTTAGAGTTGGAGGAACAAATCCCCAAGCAAATAGTGATTGGGTTTCTAGAGTATTAATGAGAAAGTTAAGGGATAACCCAAACTTAAAGCCTAAAGCACTTGTAAGGATGGTCAAGGAAGACTATGAGACCACAGTTTCATACAAAATTGCATGGTTTGCTAAAGAGAAAGCACTGATGAAGGTATTCTCTATGTTATCCGCCTATTGGTATAGCATCTTCTACTTTGTTTCTGTAGTCGCTACCATAGGCACTAGTATCGGCTAGATTGTTTTCTGTGTAGAGTATAGTTTTTCATATCTATTCTTTGTTGCAGATAAGAGGAAGCTACAGCTACTCATATCAGTTGCTTAAGACATATAGTCATGAGCTCATGAGTGTTGATCCAGATGCTGTGACTGATATTCTAACTGGACCAGGTGATTGTTTTGAATGTTTCTTTTGGACATATGGTATATCAGTTAGGGTCTACAAGAAGAACTTGCGTCCTGTAGTCATTGTTGATGGAACTTTCCTTAAAGGGAGGTACCCTGGAACAATTCTAAGTGCTATTGCAGTCGATGGCAACAACCATGTGTTCCCCCTCGCTTTCGCAGTTGTAATGAAAGAGAAAAATGATTCTTGGGATTGGTTTTTTACCAAACTAAGGGACCATGTGGTTGGTGTAGATCACCAGTTCATTTTGTTATCTGATAGACACAAAAGCATCATCCAAGGTGTTCCTAAAATTCTGCCAAATGCTGTCCATATGTACTGTTCCTATCACATGAGTGGCAAGTTTGGTCACAAGAAAATCAAGTTCTTGGTGCAAGAATCAGCAAAAACCCTCAACCAACAAGAATTTTGGGGAAATATGCTAGGAATATGGGTCCTATCCTCCAAAGCACATGAAAAACTTATGGATGTTGGGCCTTTAGAAAAGTGGGCAAGTGCTTTCCAAGAGAAATCCAGGTAAGTTTGCTAACATATTTCTGTGTACGCTATAATACAAATCCTATCCGGTACTATAAGGTTTCTATCCTTTACATTGATTTTGCAGATATGGAATTGTGACAACAAATCATGTGGAGAGCTGGAATAAAATGATCATTGGAGAAAGAATGATGCCAGTTACTACCATTGTTTCAATGATACGAGATAATGTAATTAGGCATTATCGAGATTATCGCAATGATTCTTTGAAGTTCAATTCACCTGTCACAACATGGTGTCAAGAGCAAATAGTGCACAATGCTGCAGTTGCAAGAAAGTGCACACTTGAAAGAGCTTCAGCAGGTATTTGGTCTGTTAGAGGGCTTAAAAGGTCATGTGTGGTTGACCTCAACAAAAGAACATGTACATGCAAATGGTTTCAAACCATGGGGATACCATGTGAGCATGCCATGGCAGCTATAAAGGAAGTTGGATTTGATCCATACAAATTTGTTGAAGTGTACTACTTGAAGGAAACATACATAGAAACTTATAGAGAAGAATGGACACCCACAAGAGGGAAGGAAGAATGGCCAACCGACAGACAAAGAAGAAGAATTCTTCCACCACTAAAAACTTCAAAGGCAGGGCGTCCTAAAACAGCCAGGAAGAGAGGTAAAGCTGAGGGTGTCCCTGTCCAGAGTAGGCGATGTTCAATGTGTAGAGTCAGAGGTCATAACAAATCAACTTGTCTTGAATGTGTAGATGACTATCAACTCTTCAGTCACACCCTATTTGGTGAAGGGCCACCACTTAGCCCTGTTCCAGCTACAATCTAAGTACTGAAATGGGTTTTGTAATTTTTTGGGAATGTATCTTCCACATACATGTTTATATCCTCTACATATAGCCTGTTATCCGTTGACTTTATTTGGTATTGATTTTCATGTTATATAAGGGTAGGGGCTTCAAATCCAACCTATTTTTGACAGAAAAACACTATTGTTATCGTATGTTTTATCAGTGACACTTGAGTGTTACCTTATTTGGTTGTTAGGTTTTTTGCATAGATTGTCTACTGTGCATTGCAGTGTTGTCCTCTATGTTTGTACTACCTAACGGCTACCATATATTTGTGTATCCTCTACAATTCAAACATAAAGAACAAGAACAATATAGGTTCACAAACAACCAAATAAGAACAGAATGTATCATTTACAACCATGAACATAGATTCATAAGCAACCACATAAAAAACATTGGGTTCATAAACAACCATATAAACATGTCTTCAAACAACCAAATAAAATGTATAGCATACAATACAAACAACAAATAACTAAACTTTGCTCTTGTTTTTGGAAGAGGGAGGTTCCCCTATATCAATTAGGTCTCTGGCAATACGATAGCGCATCTGAAGAGGATCTGCATCGAACTGAGGTGGTATTCCTCGAAGCACGCATTCGACGAAGGCAAGGAGGAATAATCCACAGCTACAACCATCTGGTTGTTCAACACACTTAACATACTCACGCTTCCACTTCATATCCAGTTTCAGTTGAACCTGTGATGGATCAGCAGCAAAAACAACATATGGCAAAAACTTTTCCATGTTTCTCAATTCAGGTATACCCCTTGTCATTCCCAAAGAATCATAGATTCTAACAATTTTCTCACTAAAATTGAAAGAAAGCAGAATCCAGTGGTTGTCATTCACCTACAAATAACACATATATACATATCACTAGTGGCAAATAGAAATAATAAAATAGAGGATAACTTATGACATGTAGAGGTTGTGGAGGAAAGTATGAAATATACCTGTAATGGGATGAGAAGTGCCTTTGCTTTCACAGGGTGAACTTGATTTTTGAGACCTACCCATGGATCAACAATTGAAGTACAGCCTGATGAAATTTGGAAACGCCCAGATGTCACTCTTTCCTGAGGATTCATTTTGGCAAAACTCTTATCTTTCATCAGTTTGTCGTATTCAGGCATCACATCACACTTGATTTTAGTCTACAAAAAGGAAAAATAATTCTTCAAACAGCTCAGAATTGAAGGTTATAATTACTAGGTAGAATAAGGGAATAAGGTACTTACATGTAGATATACTGTTGAAACAATAGCATATTGATCTTCATCCCTAAAGTAATATGGCCTCATGGTACCATACCAACGAATGAGCAGCCTGAGATAGATGTCAATAATCTCATCATTAAGCCAATTACCTTTGTAGAGTGTGTTGTAGGCACTCACTGAGCATGAAGCCAGAAAACCATAACTTCTCATGGGGACTCTACTCCACTTTGGGTCAGAAGCCAAACTCCAAAAGTAGTGACAAAGTTTTGTATCATCCTCTTCCACTTGTCTACTGAAGAATGGTTCTTTCATTATCTCTAACATCCTTGCATTACACCTAAGGCCCAAAGAAATTTCACCAGCCTCCATGTTTTGATAAGTTTTGGCTTCCCTTTCCCTCTTTGCCACTCTTAATGCTTGCAGGTCAAATTTTGTATCCTTCTCATCATCATCAGATTCACTTACACCAAGAATGAGAACACTCTTCCTGCCTGATGACTCCTCAATATCTGATGCAGTAGGTGTTTCAAGTCTATACTGTTGAGGTACATCTTCTCTATTAACCACCACATCAGTATGATGATCACATCCACCATTGTCATCATCATCCCCTTCAGTTTTATCATCATCCCCATCATCATTCTTATCATCATTCTTCTTATCATCATCCTCCCTACCATCATCTTTTTCATCCTCATCCTGCTTATCATCCTCCTCCTTACCATCATCTTTTTTATCATCATCAGAATCATCATCCGGCTTATCATCATCTTCTTCTTCACTATCAGCAGATTCAACAGTTGTAGAAGATGCCTCAATGCTTTTAGCCTTCGAACCAGACAATGTAGCGGATGAAACCTCAGTTGTAGCCGTTTCAGTTTCATCTGTTGTTACCTTTGTCGGTGTAGCGGATGGATCCTCCTTTCTAGCAGACCATGTATCTTCTGTAGCGGATACAGAAGGATCGCCATCCTTTGTACTTGAATCATTAGGTTTACTTTCTTCATTCACTTCAGCTTTCTCGCCCATCAGTACAGAAAGACCTTGGAGTTTTGACATTGCCTTGGCAAGAGGATCAGGTACACCTCTCAGGTTATTCAATACATCCACAATGGACTCCATGTCATCTGATGAATGATCATCACTCCAGAAAGACAACTTTCTTACTTTCTTACTGCTGGGGACTTCATCATCATCTGACTGTATCTTCCTTGCCTTTTTTTCCTTCAGCTTCTTTGCCTCCCTTCTATTTCTTAATTCTTTCCTCCAACTAAGATCAAAGGCATCACCTTTAACCTTCCTTTCAGGTTGATGCCTTATAATAGGAAACAACATCTCTACTCGCTTCCTTTTTTTCTCTTCTTTCTCTATCTGTTTCTCTCGAGCCTGTTGGTCATTTTGTTCTTCAACATTAAAATCAAACACGGGAAAATGTCGGTCTAATGGTAACATGTCATCATCACTCCCCCCTACTGTATTTTTACCCTCTTCTATCTCATCATTCTGTGGAGCTGCCTTATCTTCATCCTGCTTCCCCATATCCACAATGGACATCTTCTTTTTACGCTTCTCCACTTCTTCAGATTCCCCTTTCTTTGAATTTTTCTTCTTCTTCTTCTTGTTATCCTTCTCCCCCTCCTCTGATCTTTTCCTCTTTACCCCCTTATCCCCTTCAGATTTTGGTGGTTGAGGTTCCCTTCTTTTTACCTCATAATTAAAAGACAAAGAGCTTTTACTCCTGGTGGTTCTAACTGTTGTCTGTGCTGGTATAGGCTCTTCCTCCATCTTCTTATAATCAATAATTTTGGGCTGTGGGGAATCACTCACTGTTGTGGCTTGAGGGGGTTTCTGCTTGGGAGGTATCTTCACCCTCCCAATAGGTTTGGGTAGAGCACTAACTTTCTTGGTTGGTACAATGGGTTTCTTGGGTGAAACATTGGTTTTCTTGGATGGAATTGTTTGTTTCCTTGTTGAAACTGTTGGTGAAACTTGGGATGCAGTACTTGATCTGGTTGCCCTTTTTGGAGGACTTGGCAAAGGATTGGTCTTTTTGACTGATTTGGGTTTGAGAGTTGGCTTTGAAGGGGAACTTATCTTCTTCTTACTTTTACTTGTCTTCTTTGATGCCCCCTTACCAATCTGTGCAAACACACCTTTAACAGCCACATCAGCATCACTGATTTTGTCAGAAACCATCCCTGCCTCACGACCCTTCAAAAATAATGCAATAAGATTGTAGAGGATAAACCCAACATTATAGAAAACATCATTCAAATATTTAAAGGATATATTATGTTAACATTCAAATTATAGAGGTTTCAAGGTTTCAACATTTCAAGGTTTAAAGTTTTTGTATATGACTTCAATCAAATTCAACAACATGTAAAGTTTAAAGAGTATATTATGTTAACAAATTATAAAGAGTATACAGAAACAAGGTAACGGATAGAACTGTATAACATAGAGGAAAATAATATCAATGTAGACGATATACCAAAACATATTAATAATGATCAACTAGAGGTTTTAGAATATATGTATTCAATGTAATAAGTAAGAAACCTATAAAGAAGATAAGTTATTCATGGTTTCAGATAGAATTTCAAAGTAGTAGTAACAACATACCATTTCAAAGACTCCTTTGAGAATTGCCTCAAGAGCATTTCTTTCAAGTGTAATAAGATTTCCAGAACTTGTTGTTGCAGATGATTGCTGAGATGGACGAACTAATCTAGAAACTGGCCTTGAAGAAGCAGACTCTTCATATTCTGCTTGTGAAAGAGCCTGAAACTGGAATTAACATGTAACGGATAAGTACATATCTGTAGAGGAAAAAGAAAACAAAGTAGGGGATATTGAAAATACAGTAACATAAAGATGACTTACTTCTTCAACCACTTGTAAATTTGCTGCAGCTCTTTCTTGCAGAGTGATATCCAGTGGATAGGCCACATTAATGAAGCCTTTCTTGGGGTGGAATTTCTCAGAAAGTTTGTCCCTTGATTTGTTCCTAGTGGGCAAATCATACCATCCTAACATCCTTGGAAAAGGAGAGTTGGGAATCTTTCTAGGACCAAGATCTGGGAGATGCAAATATGCCCAAATAATGAATGCAAACACACATCCATTGATACAATAGTTTTGTACACCATCAACAATTTTGGTATACACATCTTCTAAATTGCTCTCAAGCAATTTGAATGCAGCAGTACCCCATGGAAAATCATCAAAATCGACCAAATTTTCAGCAAGATCGACATACCTTACATCAATTGTTTTGGATGAGTCAGCAAGCAGAAAAATTGCAAGAAAATACAACCTATTCAACCTATTGACATCATCTGGATTAGCATCTTCGGCTTCTCTTGCTTCCTTAATTGCATCAAGGATATGAGAATCTCTGATGTGTAGGTTATTCTGGAAGTATTTCGATCTGAAAGCACTATATTCAGTTTGCTTCCTAATAACAAAATCAACAGGTAAATGCCCAAATTTCAAAGGCCCCAAAATCAAAGCAAGATCTGTCATTTTGAACTCAATCACTCTACCCCCAATTGAATACTTCAGTCGACCAACCCTATTTGAAACAATTTCTGTAACTACCGAAGTTATCATGGCGATTTTTTCTTGTCCCTCCAAACTCAAAAACTGCCCAAAAAGAGAATTTTTAAAAGATTCTAACTCATTGGGGGGCAATCTTTCGTTTGGGTTTAGATAGTGGGCTTCAAACTTAGATGGTGAGCATCTCACAGTGATGCTAAATTTTCTGCTGACTTTATCGCCTTCAATCTTTTTCGGCATGATTATGTAGAAATTAGAATGGAAGATGGAAAATTAGAAGATGATTGTGTAGAAATTAGAAGATGATTGTGTAGAAATGGAAGATGGGAAAGAAATTAAAAGAGTTATGAGCAGTTTAATGGAAGAAGAATCGGTTTAAGAAGAAGAGAGAGTGGGTGGTTGTGGATTCTGAATCGGTGTGAAAACCCTAGGTTAAGTATCACTCTACCTGTTCCCGCTCGATTTTCCCGCCCAATTAAAACCCAACGGTTAATGACACGTGGCGCTGAGTGGCTGTTGTTTACTGTAGCAGATGCTTGTTTAAAATTACAAATTGTAGAGGAAATAACATCACTTGTGGAGAATAGGAATTAGCAAATTATATCCAACGGTTGTAACTTATTATCATGATCCAATGGTTGTAATCTACTGTCATGTCATTATCTCAGATGTCACATCTACTGAAAACCTATTGAAAACCTATTAAAACAAATGATTATAGGCTAAAGGGTATAATTGGAAACAAAATATGCTAAAAGACAAAAATTCAGCAAGTCAAACCGAGAATTGTGCTTGTTGGGGAAGATTGCAGTCAAATGTGCTGATTTGGGAAGAAAGGTGATAAACCTATGCTTATTCGGGAAATTACCCTTTTATAAATACAGGTTATAATATAGATAAAGATCACTAATATTTTAATAACAGGCACAGTGCAACTGAAAAGTCTCACATGGTTGCAAGTTGAACAGCCCAGATGTTAACACTAAGTTGTAATTTAAACTAGAATGGACACATTTTCCATCTACAACAGAGGAATGGCAATGCCAGTTAATAAACATCTGTAAACATTCATTTGTAAACATTTTTTTTTTTTTTTTTTGTGTACATCTTGTAAGTATCTCATAAAAAAACAATGGTAGTGATTAAGACTTTCTCTGTGGTTTTAAATCTAAATGCCAATTTTAATACTGTGAACTCTGGGCAGTCAGGATTGCGCTGCAGGAAAAAACAGCTACTGTCAAAAGGGAGATCAATATAGGTGGCTACTCGTGCCATCTTCCTGTGCTTCTCCCATACGAACTTTATCCCCACGTTTGACGCAAAACTTGAACTCCTGCGAACTACCATCTTCATCAGATGCTTTACATACTGGAGCCTGGAATACGAGCACCACAGTCGATCCCATGTTGAATGCAGCTACCTGAGAGGTTAATGAGAAAATACTGAGCAAAATTAAAATCAAACCACTTTTACAACAACCGGTGAAGGTAAAGGTAATGGGAGCAAGATTAAGTGATCATTAAGATCTTTTTTATTCAGAATATAGGTCCTTGAATTACATGGATTAAATGATTTTCATACCTCATCACCCTTCTTGAGGACAACACCAACACCTTCTGGCTCGTAAACACGCTCCTTTGGAGGTTCTGAGTGCAGTAACTTCTGTGGTCTATTTGTTCTCAGCTCTGGTTCAATGGCAAGCTGCCAAAAGCATGATTAAAAACAAAATCAATCACTACTAATCTCATTAATGAGGTAAGTTCATAACAGTCTCCACAGGTCAGACATATTCATTCAGAAAAATGGAGTAAGTGACAGCAATCTATCCTCAATACAGCATCGATGGGATGGCTAGAAGGAACCACTTGCATTTTGAAATATGTCCACATATATAACACAAACATGATAAGAAAATAAAAAAGAAAGTTCACATTTGCTCACTCACAAGCGCCAAACCAGTTGTCAGCAGTCAGCACACAGTACTGTTTGGACTGTAAAGAAGAAAAAAAATATAAAAAATGGGCAAAGATATACTCAACCTCAATAGATCCAATATTTGTTGCACCTATTGCCGCAAGTGCCATAAACCCTTCCTCCCACTGGCCTTCAAGAACAACCTACAGATGAGAGTAGATTACAAATGCCCACGATTAAGTATAAGTGCAGGTATGTGTTTGTTAGAATCAACATCAGCAAGATGCTTCAATCAATATAAACAGTAGAATATACTAGTTTCTCAGAAAATTGTCGATTACTCAAAGACCTAAAGGGAAAGGATGAGACTAATAGGTTCGATTCTAATCGTGCCGGATTGTTTTGCGAATAAAAAAGAAAACTCAGAAAAGAGAAACTTGGAAAACAATCAAATCTAAAAATGCGGTATGGCTTAAAAGTATATACACCATGCAGAAGAAAACCAATAAATACTGATAAATGCTGGAATATTACGCTTTCATTCTCCACATAGAGGTTTTTTATTGTTTGTCTAGCACGCTCATTCACAGGGTAAAGTTGACCTGAAGAGAGAAATATTATAGTTTCCTTGTGCATGTGCTATGCATCCAAATACAGATAACCAACAGTAGTATGGTACAATAAGTTTATTTTAGTTGTGCCCATGTCTATTGATATTTCAATAGTTTCAACGCAAAATAAGAAATCAAACCTGGAAAATGCCGACGAATAAAAACTTGGCAATTTACAGGGGAGTGCACTCTGTGATAATCACCCGGCTTTAAATATATTACACAGTAAAACACTCCCTTCATTGGACTGCAAGAAAACATCACAATGAAAATAATATCAGTAACCATAAAAATTCCGCGCTTTCCAAACAATGACTACAAAAGAAGTGAAACAGGTGTCTGTAGAGAACCGCCAATCGCAAATGCAGTGAAATATAAGGTTAGTGAAACTGGATCCTCACTGGCGTGAACGTCCTTTTTTTCCTGATGAAAAGCATATGACTACTGGCAGGATCAACCAGTAGCATTCCATTGCGACACCACACAATGCTGTTCAACAAGACAAGCTAGAATGATGGATGTGGGCACAACCGGTTATCCATTGTGCCTATATGTTACATGATTTACTTCTAATCAACCAAGCACCTCCAACTCAATTGCAATGGAACCATATAAACCAATTCAGGAGAATTTCAAAGATATACTTCAAGAATAAAAGCATTTTGGATTGAACTTGAAGCCCCCAAAAAACTAAAGAAAAACAATAGAACTCTCTCCTACAAAAAAGACCCCAGACAACAAAACTAAACTCCTCACACAACAGTGTCCCGAGAGAGTGAAGAGACAATTAGTAATCCATATGAATAATATTTAATGAACAACAACAGGAAAGAAACTGCTAATAGTGTGGTATTAAGCACATTTTGAAGATGTGGATATCCTTCTAAATATAAACGAAGATGTGCCTAATTCTCTATACATATGAATGTGGTTAATAGAAGATGTGGTTATCTCACTCATAATACCACAATGGACAAAGGCAAAGATATCCAGTTAAAAATGAACCACCAAAAAAAAAAAAAAAAATGAAACACAACATACCGCACTGAGGTCGTGTCACGCACTTTAGGTGAAGCTAATGAAACTCGCCACCATGACTTCTTACTTGCACCATTTGAAGTGTTTTCCAATTCGTCAATTTCTCCAATTGCATCATCTTGTGCAATAGAAAGAAAAGACCTTGCACCAAGTAGAGAAGCAGCCGAGTAAGAGGCACCTTTGACTTGTTCAATCATAGTACCGGGTTTTAACTCTCCAAATCGCAATATTGTACCATCCACAGGACTGGCCTATATCAGCAATGAATCATAGTACACACTTATTAGGTTTGGGCTATGTTAGAAAGCTTGAGAAAAGAATTAAGAAGTAAGAAACCGAAGCAGCATAATACCAGTTACCAGAGAATGTGGATCAGAGTCAATAGGCCTGGAGCCTTCTTTAAGGGTTCGTACAAAAAAATCACGTAATGAAGCGTACTGGTCCAGAGGCAGAGCAGCTTCTTCTAAATCTGCAATAAAAAAATCATTACTACTGAAACATATTTATTTCCCTTGTGAATGTCATGCAAAAAGAAAATTCAGAAAAGAACATAATTCGAATCCCTTCACTAAGACAGGTCTAACGAGTTTACCTATTTTAGTTTAAACTCTCCTAACCCAAACCAATACAAATAAATGAAAGAAAGTACTATGCTATCAACAAAATGGTCACAAAAGTCTTTAAGCTATTAGTCATCCACAAAAAACTCACTGCCTGTCACAGCTGTACAAATCATATGAATGCCAATGACTAACTTTAGTTTTCAAAATAAATACTGGCCACATGATTATCAATGAAATAACGTTAGACTGTAAGAATAATCATAAGAAAAAATAATAAAAGAAAGGTCAAATGATTCTACTTGAATGAAATGCTCGAGCCCAAGCTTTGTAGATGTAAGGACGCAACCATATGGGATATTCCTGAGAGAAAAAAATGCAGTGGGACATATATCAAACATCAATGTAAAACACTTAAGGCACTATAACAAGAGCTCAAACAATATAATCAATATAATAAATAGCATCCTAATCCATATCTTGGAATATATTCGGAGGCAATCAAAGCCATTGAGAATTAACCATATTTTTTACTAAATTTCCGAAAGAATGCATAGACCACTTTTAGTTTTTGGATCATAGAACTCCAATAACCTAATTACTGTTCTATCAATAAAGTATAAATGCTGCACTTACAAGAATTTAGTAGTACTTGGCAATCTCCAAGCCTTAAAGTTATATACAGACATATAGCAGATAATAAAGAAAATACCAAGTGATAAAAAGTTAACAAGAGTTGTATGAGTGAGCAAATTGATACCACGTGGAAGAGAAACACACACACAGAGTCTAAAAAAGGGTACAACAAACAAACTATGCAAATACAACGTAATCCTTTTGCCATAATGAGTAAGCAACACACTTACCACACTTGTAACAGTACCCCAAATACGTGAAATAGTACGCAAGGGCATTAATCTCAAGAATGTAGCCTACAGTTGACAAGGGGCAAATTCTTAGTCAGAACATGAATATGTAACTTGGGACAGAATGAAATACTGAACATCATTAATTTAATAATTTGAGAAACAGTTGATAACTTTATTACCTTTTTATCAGGTGAAAACTCAATTTCAATCCCTTTTTCTCTCGCTTCTTCCATCTTTCAAGAAATTAATCCAAGAAACGGTTGTTAGACATAAGATAATACGAAAAAAAAGAAAATGCAACTACGATGAATTTAGGTAACGACTCTACTTATGTTAAGAGTTATCTACCAAATTGTAACAGATCTTTACAATAAAGAAAATAAAAATATATAATAGCAGGTTTATTCTTCGCAAATGGCCATCTTTAGGTACTAAAGGTCAAGTTATAATATAACCATCCCATTTACAATGATCGGACGTATCACACTGCATAGAGAAAGAGAACTCTACAATAATCGACTTTATATAATAAGTGGTATGAGTGAAATTCTTATCAAACTTATTTAATTGTGAGTTTGCACATTGTGCCTATGGAAGGTAAATTTGTAAGAAAGCATTGTCTGAATCCACTGAAAAGCCAGTTGCTAGTGAAATTCAAAATTTCTAATAATATTTGATTGTGGAATGTGCAGAAACAAAACTACAGAGGTGTAGCTATTAACCCGAACTCAAAATTTACCAAGAAACAATGTTTAGATCACCCCTTTTCCAATTTATTCACGAATACCAAGTAAGCATGAATTCACACACCATTGATTCAAAACAAAATTATATTATATCATCATCATAGTAAGTATCATTAAAACAGATAAAGTTAAGACCATTATTGTTTTACCTTCTTGTCTTCGTAAAGACGTCGAGCATGTAGTACACCAAGCATAAGTATTGTAGCAACAGTAGCACCAGGAACAAAAAATGCATTACCTACTCAAATCAAACCCAACCAACAAATTTATTTTTCACATGCTTCAAAGAAACTTCAAATTTGTTGAAAAAAAAAAAAAACAGAAGTTTTACCTTCAGAGGAGCTACTGGTTCCTCCACCATTAATGGAAGCTCGACTAGTTTGAAGGTTTCTAGTGAAGTAATTTGAAAAAGAGAAATGAGGAGGACGTTGAGGAAATAGACGACGATTGCCGAAAATTACACATTTTGGAAAAACCCTAAATCTCATGTTTTGTTTGTTATTTCTCTTCTCAGTAATTTCTTTTCTTTGATTCTTTCTTTCTACAGTAGTACGTAGTTGCAGGGTTTAGTGGTGTTTCTTGATTGAAAAGGTTTGGTGGCGGTGGGTATGGACCGGTTTAGTTCTTTGCCCAATGGGTATAGTTTCCAAGTTGGGTTGAACTTGGGCACACAATAGATCCAATCCATATATAGAAGTTAGATAGTACTAGTAGTAATGAAGTCATTGATTGAACCACATTGAGATGGAACAACCCAACCACATTGCAATTTGCATCCACCTCCATAACAGGAGGAAATGTGCTTACTTCATATTGAACCCGCAACGTTCAACATACATACGAGTTCATGTGCTTATCTTGAACAACTTGTTGGTTTGGGCTACTGAGGGCCATTGGCTTTCCAAGCCTGATTGTTTGGCTCCACTTGATGTTCAAAATACCACCAACCAGGCATTTACCTGACATTATCTTGTGTGTCTGAGTTCACACTGTACATATCAAGCAACTAATCATATATTCAAACATATTTTAAGTGTTTAAACGTTTTTAAATGTGTTATCATCAAATCATCATAACAAAAACAAGTATATTGATCTGGTACAGTTAGTTTAACAAACATCTATGAGTTTACTATTTCTGAAGATATTACTAGCTCATCCCTGAGTACTGTATAAATCCCATCCAATCCATGAAAAGGAGAAAAACAAGATACCAATGTTCTAAACCTCTTGTATTATAACAGATTCCAATCCCTACAAAGTCTGAGTCTCCAAACTAGCAGGCTCACCACCACTTGTAGATGTTGAGGAAGACTCCCGCTTCTCATTTGAGGTCATCTCTTGCACAGGAGGTGGGTTGATGACAGTCATGGGCATGACCACATTATCAGACAGACGTCCCTTCATCTCTCTGTGTTCCTGGCACAGAGCACACCAGTGCAGACAGCAATGCACAACGCATGGGTCACAAGGAGAATTCTGCTCACAGAAACAGGGCTCAAGTAATCAAATTTCAGCCAACCTCAGTAATGAGTTAATGACTGCTGTCATAAAACATCTAAGTTTAACACATTCTCAAGATATCATCCAGCATTTTGAACTAGTTAAAATATGTGAATAAAAATTTCTTGGCCATAATTGTGTCGCCTATGAGACACCAAACTACTGTTTCTGGGTTGAATCTGAATTATAATTTAAAGGAATCACAATGAAACAGCTGGTGTCAAAGAATATCACTCTATTCTATCAATACCAGCTGAGTTCCACAGATTTAACTGGCTTCTGCCTATGTATTTTGCAACTCAATATAGCCATTAGCCTGCTGGCAGATATGAAAGGTTGCAGAAGATCCAGGTGTCTGGCTTTTACTAAAAACAAAATTTCCTCTTCTAACCTAACTTGTAATCCTATATTTAATTTTCAGCAATACAAGTATAAAACAAAAAAATCATGAAATGGAGCCGCTTACTCAAATCCAACTTGGCCTAGGTCCTCAACTGTTGTTAGAACCATAGTTCAAAATGCCGACATGTTTCGCGAAATTTCGGCGGAGTATGCCGGTTTTTAGAGAATCGGCATTGTAAATTCCGGGAATATCCGAGAATATTCCCGACAATTCAGGTGACATATTTGTTTCAAGGGTCGGAATGTCGGAATATACCATTTCTTTCTGAATCCGAAATTTCACCCGGATTCGGAATTTTAAACTATGGTTAGAACATTATAAATTCCAACCCTTGACAACTTTCCCTAGTGAAAGTAGAAACATAACATGGGATACAATGCCCAAGTACCGACGTCTACCATGGACACCCTTATGCAGAAAATACTTCCTAAGTCATGATGTGCATTACTATGATGTCAAGCTTTCAAAGCTATATGGTTACACATCTCACCTTATATGGTAAAGAGAATCAGAAATAAAAATGCATAAATACTTGCGGAAAAAAAGTGCTCTCGCAGTAAATCTTCAATTCAGCTACCATAGCAGTTAACATTGTGTAATAGATGTGCCAAAACAAGTAATGATAGTTTCCCACAAACTAATCTCAATTATATGAATATCAATGCATAAAATGCAGATTACCTGAAAATTTTGTGATGTTACAGAGAATATTTTGTGGGTGTATGCATTGGACCAAAGCGTGGTTTTATATTACAGATACCTAGCCAAAATTAAAAGCGAAAACAATATCTCTATCTAGGGATAGATATAGTATGAGTTTTACCTAAACTAAATCCCTCTTACTGATTTTAGCCCTAGCAATAGATCCAAAAGTTAGGTACATTTTGAGATATTTGACCTGAATCAGATATGGTAACTTTTATTCAATGCGAAAAAACTTAGTACTTATGGTGCGAAATCCATTCTCAGCCACACACCTGTTTATGCATTACTTGGTAACCGGTTAGAAAGGTTTATGTAATAAACTTTTCCTTCTCTAGTCAATGCTGACTGTATTACATAATATAGGTAACAGGTTGTTAAGTTTCTACACGTGAAAAAATGCTTGGTCCATATTTGTCCGCACCGTAATGTACCAAACCATTTCGCACGAAATAACGGCTACAGATATGGATACTGACCTGGGTCCTACATCCGAATGATTGTTTATCATATATTGTATACATCCTTTCTCTTGTTTCATTGTTCTATGATCAATGCAGATTTCTAATTCATCCTCGACACAGAATATGAATAGAAACTTCCCCTAATATAACAATTTGTGTGCTCAAAGACCAACGAACAATTCATTCACTTATTTTGCATGTAGCTAAATTCTACAGACTGTCTACATAGAATAAAGGTCTGTTATCACATACTTTGAGAGGAGGACACTTACATATAGAATTCTTTTAAACAAGGAAATTTGATAAATTTTGACCATAAGTCTCTCGTGACCTGAATATAATTGCTTCGTAACTAAACCATCCAGTGTAAACGTATACTTATTGTTTAATTACTCCATCATACGTATTTTCAAAGTTCCAAGTTAGCGTAATGTATCTCTTCTTTTCTATTAGGCTATCTCATCTCGCATTCTAAACAAAGCACTCACTACAATGCTGAGTAAAGATCTCTTGATACCTCTGATATTTTTTTCTCTCACTAAAAAAGTCAAGTTTCCCATGTCCCAGAATAGCAAATAACTAGATACAGAAAGTAATTGCAGTTGATATTCCAAAGACAAATGGCTGTGCTTGTTTCCAAGAAAACTTTAGGGAACAGAAGACACATCAGACTTTCCAGATTTTTTTTGCTATTACATGTGCTTGGTTGCTTGTGGGGACCACAGCAAAATTTTGTTTAGAGTAAAACACGTCAGCATTTTATACCGGTTTCAGAATATCGGGAATACATTGGAAACTTGTGGTCCCCACTCTTTCTCTCCTATTGTTTGGTCAAAATGTGTGGTCCTTGCTTTTTATATATCTCCACGTGTCTGTTTCCATTATTATTATTCTACCTAAACAAGCACCCTATTACATAGTAAATGGAAAAATTTTAAAAACTTTTTTTGAGCAATTTTCCACATCTGATTTTTCCCCAACTTTTCCATGTAAACAAGCACAACCATTATATAGCATTTTTCTCAGAAATGCATCTAGTGCATCGCCTTTGCCAGGAACCAATCTTTGCTACTGTTTAACAGATGTATATTTTGTCCACTCAAGAGTTGATGATATATGGATAAGAAAAAACAAGTTACACATTGTGCACAGAATGTGATAAGATTAAGGTTTCCTAACACACCAATTCCATGTCTAAATCCAACGATTCCACACAATTTTTTTTATCTCTAGTCTATGAGCATACAGTGAAAGGAATATCATTAACAAGAATATAAACAAAAAAAAAAACATATTTACCTGGAGATGATATTTCTTTTGCAAATTTTGTCGAACAAGACCAGTGTATATACCACACACCCACCATGAAAACAACAAACCCTCTCCAATGAGAAATGTAGTGTTTGGATCAACTCCATGGAGAAAGGTTGTTGCCACAGCAAGTGCCATACCACCTTCAACACAAATTGCATGATAGATACACGTATTTCTCCAAGGAGCATCTTCTCTTAATTGTTCAAGATTACGTCCAAACAATACACAAGGACAAAACAATCCTGTCCAGCCTATAGGTATAAACAAAAAAAAAAAAAAAAAAAAAATCTCTATTAACCAACATCCTAACGTGAAATCGTGGATCTAAAATATGTAAAAGAGATGAAAAAGTTCTTACAACTCTCAGGATCTTCAGCACAACCAAAAATACCAGTCGACCAAGCTTCATCAGCAGGAGGTTCATAACTTTCAGGCAAAGTCTGACCACACTCATGACATCTACGTACATCCAACTACAATGCAATTGTATAGATCGAATCAATATTAACACAATAATTCACTAAATCTAACCAAAATGCATCTTGTTGTGCGCAGCGGAAGCTTATGCACCAATACCCAAGATTGAAATAGTGTATGAAAGATGACAAAGCAAGTAGTAAAGAAGTAAACCTACTTAGCAACAACAAATAATAGAGAGAGACACCAAAATAACGTGGTTCGGCTTGATTGCCTACGTCCACGGACAAACAAATAGAACTTTAACTATTGGAGAAGATAGTACAAAACTCTCAAACAAATGGAGAAACCCTAGGTTTCCTCCCTTCTCAAATCCTCACCAAATCTCTCAAAGAGACAATCACAAATTGAGGATACAAACTCTCTCTCTCTTGGATGGAGACGATTATACAAGCCCTCACGAAGAAACCAAAGTATTCTTCCTCACAAAAGTTCTCTCAAACTTGCCAATGGCTTCTCACAATCTCTCTCACATCCCAATTAGGTTTTCCATCAAATTGGCTTTATAACATAGCCTTACAATCAAACACGAAATGGGCTTAAATATGCCCATATGCACAAAACCAAGGGAGGACGTACGTACGTCATATTGACGTTCGTACGTTCAGCTTCAAAACAAACATCTGTGATACGTGGCGTACACCAAAAAAAACTTCCCACCGTCCAAAGAAACCCAACAATTCTCCACCTCGGCGAAGATTCAATAAATCTAAGACGACACCAAGTCCCAAACTCCCACACATGTCCCGAAGGACCAAAACGGCTGCACCACCTCATGGTTGCCTACGTACCCTTCTCCTTAGGGATCAAGCCATCGTAGTTCACTCCAATGACATCTATACGATGCCCACCATACCCCGAAGGGTCAAATTCCCACAAGGGGCCAAATCAAAACCAAATGCCCACCAATTTGAATTTGTACCCCACTTGGTTGAACTTCATAGGAAAAACTCTTGAGAGGTTAGTTTTTCAGGGCATTGGATCATCTTCGATGGAGAACTTTGTTGAGGTGGAGATGGTATTTGGTAGCTTGGACCCCATTGTGTTGAAGTTGTTTGTGAGCCCCATAGGGCATTGGTGGGCATTTGGTTTTTATTTGGCCCCTTGTTGGAATTTGACCCTTCGGGGTATGGTGGGCATCGTATAGATGTCATTGGAGTGAACTACGATGGCTTGATCCCTTAGGAGAAGGGTACGTAGGCAACCATGAGGTGGTGCAGCCGTTTTGGTCCTTCGGGACAAGTGTGGAAGTTTGGGACTTGGTGTCGGCTTAGATTTATTGAATCTTCGCCGAGGTGGAGAATTGTTGGGTTTTTTGGACGGAGGGAAGTTTTTTGTCTGGGAACGTACGTACGTAGTTAGGGCATACGTACGTCCCGTATCACAGATGTTTGTTTTGAAGCTGAACGTACGAACGTCAATTCGACGTACGTACGTCCTCCCTTGGTTTTGTGCATATGGGCCTGTTTAAGCCCATTTCGTGTTTGATTGTAAGGCTATGTAATAAAGCCAATGATAGGTTGGAAAACCTAATCTGGGATGTGAGAGAGATTGTGAGAAGCCATTGGCAAGTTTGAGAGAACTTTTGTGAGGAAGAACACTTTGGTTTCTTCGTGAGGGCTTGTATAATCGTCTCCATCCAAGAGAGAGAGAGTTTGTATCCTCAATTTGTGATTGTCTCTTTGAGAGATTTAGTGAGGATTTGAGAAGGGAGGAAACCTAGGGTTTCTCCATTTGTTTGAGAGTTTTGTACTATCTTCTCCAATAGTTAAAGTTCTATTTGTTTGTCCGTGGACGTAGGCAATCAAGCCGAACCACGTTATTTTGGTGTCTCTCTCTATTATTTGTTGTTGCTAAGTAGGTTTACTTCTTTACTACTTGCTTTGTCATCTTTCATACACTATTTCAATCTTGGGTTTTGGTGCATAAGCTTCCGCTGCGCATAACACTTATGCAAATTTTGTCCAAAATTCATCGCACATTTCATAGTAGAATAGTACGTGAAACATAAATAATTGGTTTATTTCCGGTGAGATTTAATTTCTGCAGTCAAGTTATCAATTATGTGCTCATCAACTACAACCTTATTCGAATATCCACCATACGTCCTTGTGCCATCGTAGTGAATACCGACATCATATGTGAATATTACTTTGGAACAGTAATTCTCCAAATCTTGAGTGCAACTGTCACATGAACGACAAGATTGAACCATGCACCCAACACCGGCTTTATCACCAACTTTAAATTTTGTTACATTTCTGCCTACCTTAGTTACTATTCCCGCTATCTCGTGCCTGCAACAAATAAAATGGAAAGTGTTTGTGACGAAAATCAATAAAGCAAAAGATATGGTTATATCATATATGATCGATCAAAGATATTATGGATTACCCAGGAACCAAAGGATAAACAGAACTGCCCCATTCATTTTTGATGGCGTGAAGATCTGAATGACAAATACCGCAGTAAAGTACCTTCAAGGTAATATCGTTATCTAAATTGATCCTGTTAATAAAAAATCACTCGCATTGATGTTATAGATATGTAGATCATAGTAGCAAAATAAAGTTAACAACAACTGATTAGAAACAGCTAATTCAAGTAGGCTCTTATGTTTATTTTTTGGATTCTTGAAATATCACTACAAGAGTGATTTATATACCTTCTGGAGAACTTAAGGGGAGAAAGAACACCATTGGTGTCTCTAGCTACCCATCCAAACACCATTTGAGGGTGCTCAACTTCAGGTGATTTCGCCATTGTTAACAACAAAATTAAGTATAGTGAATAGAAAGTAGAATGAGAGATTTGTAGTATTTTTATAGATCGATACACCACCTGCAGAACTACTTGAATTCTTGGAATAAAAAAATAAATGGTGTGTGTGTTTGATAAAGCCGGATCAGTGTTGTGCGCAGCGGACTAATGCACAAAATATGATGATTGAACTAATATATGAAAGTAAAACGAAAACGACAAAAGTAAACAAGCAACCACACACAAGACACAAGATATACGTGGTTCGGCAATACGCCTACGTCCACGGGGAGAAAGGATGATGCTTTTCTTCACAAGACAATTGTACAAGCCCTCACGAAGAAACCGAAGTCTTCTTCCTCACAAAAGTTCTTTCAAACTCTCTAATGGCTTCTCACAATCTCTCTCTTAAAAAAGTTAAGGTTTTGTCAAATTCTATTTGGCTTTATAGTATAGCCTTACAATAGCCACGAATTGGGCTCAAAACAGGCCCATATGCACAAAACTGGAGAAGGACGTACGTACGTCGAAATTACGTACGTACGTGTACAACACGTAACAACGATCTGGCGTACGGGACGTTCGAACGTCCTAACCACGTTCGTACGTTCTGTCCCGAAAAAGTTGTCTGCCACATTGGACGTACGAATGCCCTAAAGCCGTTCGTACGTTCCTGAACAAAATACTTCCCTGCTGCCATTTTGCACATAAAACCCAACAATTCTCCACCTCGGCGAAGATTCAATAAATCTAAGCCGACAAACACAAGTCACAAACTCCCACACATGTCCCGAAGGACCACCTCGGCTGCACCACTTCATAGTTGCCTACGTACCCTTCTTCTAAGGGATCAAGCCGTCGTAGTTCACTTCGTGTTATACTATCAACACAAAGGAAGGATATGGACCAAATCTAAGCAATGATAGAACTTAGTCCCCGAAACCACTTTAGTCAACATGTCAGCCGGATTATTGCTAGTATGAATCTTCTTCAATAAGATCTCACCCTCTTCAATAATGTCTCTGACAAAATGATGTCGCACATCAATGTGCTTCGTACGAGCATGGTAAACTGAGTTCTTTGCCAGATTTATGGTACTTTGATTGTCACAATGAACCATAAGCTTTTCCTGCACAATACCCAAGTTCTTCAACATACCTCGTAACCAAATGGCTTCCTTAAAGGCCTCAGTCACAGCCATATATTCTGCTTCTGTCGAAGACAAAGCAACAAGAGATTGTAATGTAGACCGCCAACTAATAGGACCACCTGCCAATGTAAAAACATATCCAGTAGTAGACCGACGTCTCTCTATCTGACCATCATAATCAGCGTCCACATAACCAACACAAAACTGATTCAAATCCCTTCCCTTCTGGAATAGTAAACCAACCTCCACACTACCTTGAATGTAGCGCAAAATCCATTTCACAGCTTCCCAATGTTTCTCACCAGGATTATGCATGTACCTACTTACAGTGCCAACTGCATGCCCAATGTCGGGCCTTGTACATACCATCGCATACATCAAGCTACCAACCGCGCTTGCATATGGATAACGTGTCATATAAGCACGTCCTCTATCAGAATTAGGAGACATGGAAGCATTCAAATTAAAATCTTTTGAGAGAGGTATACTTACAGCTTCACCAATCTCATACTGGCTAAATCTCTGTAGCACCTTCTGTAGATAGGCCTTTTGAGATAACCACAACCTTCCATTGTCTCGATCCCTCTGAATTTCCATGCCAAGTATCTTTCTCGCATCACCAAGATCTTTCATCTCAAACTCCATAGACATAGTCTTTTTCAACTTGTCTATCTCCACATTGCTTTTAGCGGCTATGAGCATGTCATCAACATATAAAAGCAAATAGATAAAAGAACCATCACATACCTTGCAAAAATAGACACAAGGATCATATGGACTTCTTGTGTACCCTTGCCCAAGCATAAACTGTGTAAACCGATTGTACCATTGTCTTGGAGATTGCTTCAACCCATACAACGATTTCTTCAATCTACATACCAGCTTGTCATTACCCGCATCTTTATATCCACTCGGCTGAGTCATATAGATCTCCTCATCTAGCTCACCATGTAGAAAAGCAGTTTTCACATCAAGTTGAGCTAACTCCAAATCAAATTGTGCTACTAAGGCCAATAGGATGCGAATTGAGGAATGTTTCACAACTGGAGAAAAGATTTCATTATAATCAATTCCCTCCTTCTGAGCATAGCCTTTTGCCACCAATCTTGCTTTGAAGCGTACATTTTCACCAGGAGACCCATCTTTCTTAGTGTAAACCCATTTGCACCCGATTGCTTTCTTTCCCTTAGGCAACTCCATGAGTTCCCAAGTTTCATTCTTATGAAGAGATTTCATCTCCTCATCCATGGCCGTCTTCCACCTTTCATAATCACTACTCTGTAATGCTTCACGAAAAGTTTCTGGAATACCCTCATCAACAACCGAAAGTGCATAATCTACCATATCATCAGTAAGCCGTTTAGGAACACCGGCATTTCTCTTGGATAATCTAGATGCAATTGGACCCTCATCATCAGAGTCCACATGTACTGTATCATCAACCGTCTCATCATCAACCTCATTATCTGTCATGTCATCAGAATCTGTAACACCAGGAACCTTACTTGGAACCCTTATAGTAGACGTCTCCAAAGATACAGAACCACCTGGAACACGTGGAGATATTTCAGTCTCCACCCACTGCGAAACCTCTTTGGCCTTGCTCTCCACCTGCTGAGAGCTCTTAGACTTCAACATAGAAGCCTCATCAAATGTCACATCTCTGCTTAGAATAATTTTCTTCAATTCTGGATCCCATAGTTTATAACCTTTGACTCCATTCTGTAGACCCATAAACAAAGACTTCTTTGCACGAGGATCTAACTTACTCTCTCGGACATGATAGTAAGCTGGACACCCAAACACATGAAGAAAACAATAATCTGAAGCAGGCTTACCAGACCAAACCTCCATAGGAGTTTTGCCATCAATCGCAGTCGAAGGCAACCTGTTAATAAGGTGACCGGCATACATAATAGCCTCAGCCCAAAACACTTTGCCTAACCCAGCATTAGACAACATACACCGAACTCTCTCCAGTAAAGTTCGATTCATCCGTTCTGCCACCCCATTTTGCTGCGGTGTCTCTCTTACAGTGAAATGGCGTTCAATACCCTCATCCTGACATACTTGCAAGAATGGATCATTCTTGTACTCTCCTCCATTATCTGAGCGAAGTACCTTGATCTTTCTGCCAATTCGGGTCTCAACTAACTTTTTCCATTTTATGAAAATTTCTAGGACTTCATCCTTACTCTTCATGGTGTACACCCACACACGCCTAGAAAAATCATCAACAAAAGACACAAAATAATGCTTACCTCCCCAAGATGCGTTCTTGGTAGGTCCCCAGACATCCGTGTGAACATAATCAAGAGCTCCACTAGTATTATGGATAGCCGTGCCAAACTTTACTCTTGTCTGCTTGCCCAGAACACAATACTCACAGAATTCTACTTTACAGGTGATAGCGCCCTTTAACAACCCTTGCTTTATCAATCTTTGCAAGGATTTTTCACCAGTATGCGCCAACCGCATATGCCACAGCCGCGTAGTCTCTCTAGCAATCTTTGATGTAGCCTCAGACATGGCCACATCACCAGTAACTGTACTACCTTGAAGGAAGTACAAGTTCCTCTGTCGAACACCCTTGAGTACAACTATTGCACCAGCCACAACCTTTAGAACGCCATGTTCAAGTACCACCCTGTAACCATTGGCTTCTAAAGTACCAACTGAGATAATATTCTTCTTCATGTCAGGAACATACCTGACATTTTTCAGCTTCCTTATAATTCCATCAAACATCTTCAGACGAATGGTGCCTATACCCATTATGTGACAAGGTTGATCATTCCCCATCACCACTACACCACTCTCCTGCTTCTTAAAATCAGAAAACCACTCCCTTATAGGACATATATGATAAGAAGCAGCACAATCTAAAATCCATTCATTACCATTAGTGTAACAAGCCATTGATGAAACAGATAAAGAATAATCAGAATCTACATCCTCATCTTTAGTATCACATGCAACGTTTACCTCAGAGTCTTTCTTCTTGTCCTTTGCCTTGGCTTTAGGACAATCTTTCTTCCAATGCCCTTTCTCATGACAAAAGGAGCATTCATCCTTTGCTAGAGTTCGACCTTTCGACTTTGACCGAGATTTCCCTCTACCACCTTGACCTTTCCTGTCACTAGACCTTCCTCTTGTAACCAAGACCTCAGGTGTAGAGCCCTTGGACTCTTCCTTGTCCTTCTTCATACATGCATGAGTTAACAATGCTGCAGAAATCTCACCATACACCAGTTTTTCTTTCCCATATGTGAGTGTGATAGCCAAGTGTTCATATTCGTCTGGTAACGAATTTAAGAGACACACTGCCTTGCTCTCATCACTCACATCTGCTCCTAGATTCGCCAAGTCTGCAATTAGCTTGGTAAAATCATTAAGATGCTCCGCCATGGAAATGCCTCTTCTCATATCTATTCGATAGAACTTTCGAAGTAGATAGTTTTTATTGTGGATAGTCTTTGTCATGTACTTCTCCTCCAATTTTTGCCACATCTCCTTTGCATACACATCATTCATCACAAGATATTTGATTTCTTGTGCCAAACACGACCTTATGATTCCACAAGCTCGTTTGTTCATCTTTTTCCAATCCTTCTCTTCCATATCTTCTGGCTTATCCTCCAGAACATCTTCTAGGTCTTGTTGACATAGAGCATCCATTACCTCACACCTCCACATACCAAAGTTATTGGTGCCAGTAAACTTCTCTACATCAATTTTTGCTTGATGGTAAACCACAGATTTGGTTTCCCCCTTCGAACTCTTCGAACTCCCTTCTTTTGACATCTTTCCACCAACTTTCATGTACTAAACAATCACCAAACGAATCTGAAATTCACACCGGAATTTCAACACACACCTTGTAGACGCTCAAGTTCTAACCTAAGCTCTGATGCCACTTGTTGTGCGCAGCGGACTAATGCACAAAATATGATGATTGAACTAATATATGAAAGTAAAACGAAAACGACAAAAGTAAACAAGCAACCACACACAAGACATAAGATATACGTGGTTCGGCAATACGCCTACGTCCACGGGGAGAAAGGATGATGCTTTTCTTCACAAGACAATTGTACAAGCCCTCACGAAGAAACCGAAGTCTTCTTCCCCACAAAAGTTCTTTCAAACTCTTTAATGGCTTCTCACAATCTCTCTCTTAAAAAAGTTAAGGTTTTGTCAAATTCTATTTGGCTTTATAGTATAGCCTTACAATAGCCACGAATTGGGCTCAAAACAGGCCCATATGCACAAAACTGGAGAAGGACGTACGTACGTCGAAATTACGTACGTACGTGTACAACACGTAACAACGATTTGGCGTACGGGACGTTCGAACGTCCTAACCACGTTCGTACGTTTTGTCCCGAAAAAGTTGTCTGCCACATTGGACGTACGAACGCCCTAAAGCCGTTCGTACGTTCCTGAACAAAATACTTCCCTGCTGCCATTTTGCACATAAAACCCAACAATCAGTTCATTCCAATTAGTTGAAGGAAATGAGTTAACTGAATTGGTTGGGTTTGGATAAGTTTAAATGAGTTAGGTGAATTAGTTCATGACTAATCATTGATAAACAAACAGAGATAGGTCTGATCCGGCTTTATCAAACATCTGAATTCTGAAAACACCTTACGGTAGGTCTGAATCTCTTAATCTGAAACCACCTACATCTTCCTCGACCGGTGTTTTGAGCAGCTTATATATATAAAGCCGAGGGAATTTAGTTGCCAAAGGTGTGTCGTCATACATCATGCCATTCAACACCTTATGCAAGATCAATCCAATCAAAGAACAGGTTTTGGGAGGCTAGGATGTTCTCCAAAGGCTCCATACTTCAACACAAGCATTTGACCTAGCTAGAATTTCACCTTTCTTAAATGTTGATATGACATAAAAGGGAGCTTGGTTTTAATTTCCTCCTAAAGCTGGTAAGAGTTTTCAATTCATTGTATTAATTATTTCCTCACTATTGAATCAAGACACTGAATAAATTGTAGAGGATATTTAACTTTATTAAGCACAGCAATATTAATTAAACCCATTTCCTTCACAAACTCACATTACATAGCAATGACAAATTGAAAATGACTTGCATTTCTATCAAACCAGTATAACAAATCAAAATGACTGGTATTTATTACTGCAAGCATTCCCTCACACTGGGCGTTCATGGTCGAGACAGATGTCTAGGAAGATTTGAGTGTATTTCCCACATCAATGACAAATCGATATTTGACGTCACCTTTGGCAAGTCGCTCCATAGCAGTGTTCACATAATCCATTGGAATAACTTCGATGTCTGCAGTTATGTTGTGCTTTGCAGCAAAATTGATCATCTCTTGTGTTTCTTTTATTCCACCAATGCCACTTCCACCAATAAGTTTCCTTCCTACAAAATAACAATCAACATTTCACTTAATTAAATCTCCGATTATGTCTCTTAAAATGTAAATGCGTGTTGTTTGAAACAATGAGCTAGATGACAATAATTTCGAGTACTACTAGCTTACCCATAAGCAGCGAGAAAACAGGTAGCTCTAGAGGTTTGTCTGGAGCCCCAACCATTACTAACTTCCCATTAGTCTTTAGAAGAGATATCAACGGAGGGAGGGGATGAACGGCAGAGACAGTGTCGATAATTCCATCTAAGGTGCCCACAGCAGCCTATCAAACACCAATTGAGTATTATTGATTGATTCAACTTATATAAAATTTGCGGTTAGCTTGCTTACCGCATGTATTTGTTACAATTACATTTGCAACACAATACTAATATATAGACGATTCAAAATTGCATACAGAATAACAGGGCACGTATGGTATTTATTCACCTGCATCTGATCAGGATCACGACTCACTAAAAAGTTATCTGCACCAAGCCGATCGATTGCTTCTTCCTTTTTGCTGATTGAGGTGCTGATCACGGTCACCTTCAGGCCAAAAGCCTTGGCAAACTTAACAGCAACATGGCCCAAACCACCAAGCCCCACTACACCCAAATGCATTCCAGGTTTGCTAAGTCCATAGTACTTCATTGGACTATACACTGTAATCCCCGCACACAACAACGGAGCAGCTCCATCCAAGGGGATATTGTCCGGGAAATTGATCCCAAAGTGCTCATCAACTACAAGCTTATTCGAATATCCACCATAGGTCCTTGTGCCATCATAGTACTCACCATTGTATGTGAGTATTGCTTGATTGGCACAGTAATTCTCCAAGTCTTGAGCGCAATTGTCACATGAACGGCAAGATCCAACCATGCAACCCACACCAGCTTTATCACCAACTTTAAATTTTGTTACCTTGCTGCCTACCTCAGTCACTATTCCCACAATTTCATGCCTGCAACAAATAAAATTTGTTTCCTTATCAAATTGATCATATAGGGCGATTTTATTGATAAGCAACAAATAAGTATTTATGATCAAAGCGATGATAGATTACCCGGGGACAATAGGATATACAGAATTGCCCCATTCATTTTTGATGGCGTGAAGGTCCGAATGACAAATCCCACAGTAAAGTACCTCCAAGGTAATATCATTGTCACCATTGACCCTGTAAATAAATTGTGCTTATTTAATAAGGAACTTACAGAGACTATACATAATATCATAATATCCAAATCATCACAAAATTTATAATTGTGATTTGTGGGGAAAAAAAAGAGATTGAACACTTCTATACATGTACTGGTGTACAGTTTGTCACTCTCAGTGATATCAAGCAAATAGCTAGATTAACTTGATTTGAACATATAACAACTGATTATGTTTAAGACTACTTAAAACAAGAGATATATATGTATAATAACTTTATAAGTGCGCACGTACCTTCTGGAGAAGTTAAAAGGAGAGAGAACACCAGAGGTATCTCTTGCTGCCCAGCCAAAGACCTTTTGAGGGTGTTCAACTTCAGGTGATTTTGCCATTGTTAACAACAAGAGTATAATAATGGAAAGGAATACAGTAGAATGAAATATGCAAGTGTGAGATTAGTCTTTATATAGACAGAAAGTGATAAAGAGTGACGAAGAGAGAAGAAAAGAAGAGAGCGTTACCGACTACATAATGAGGAGTGAGCACGCAATTACTGGTTTTATTAATTTAAAACGGAGAAAAAATAAAGGTATGACGTAACCAGTGAGGTTGTCAAAAAAACAAATTTATGTCTACGAACTACCAATCTTTACTAAAAAGAGAAAGAAATATTATAGGTATCATGTCTGTCAAACTATGAGCCACATGTAACCAGTATTAATTTTAGAGGGTGTTTAGCAATTAGCACAGCTGATTATCTGAATCAGGTTTATGAAAAATTACCAAATAATTCTGCCAGTTGGGGAAGAATAATCAGTCTGTCGCCAAATCTCAATTGATTTTCTTTATAAATTTTCTATATTTTGCATCTAAAAAGTCTTTCACAGTTTCTCCCTCTTTGTGATCTCATTCTTTTTTTATGCGCGAACCAAACCGGCCGGTTCAAAACAAAAATCGGCCCAGTGATAAAACTATAGCAACATGTAATTAAATTAGTTTAAAGGGTGTTTAGCATAGCTGAATCAGGTTTGTCAAATTAACTAGATGAGTAAAATCAAATTAGGATAATTGATTGGATAAGTTTATTAGAATGTGGATTACTTAGATTGACTTCCATGATTGAAGAAGTAATCATACGAATTAGGTCATGTAGTATGTATGTCGGTATATGGTCACCACAGGAATGTTCCCCAAAGAGTGAAGGCTAGTTCTATATTCCCCAGGGTCGGCTCAACCAAATTGGAGGCCCTAGGCATTTGAAAACTGAGACATCATGGAATTTAGAAGAATATTAATAATAAAAATTTGTTAAATAACAATTTGTTTTATTTTGTTAAATATAAACTCACGACCCGTTAATCTATCTACTATAATAATAATTTTGTTGAGAGATTTGATTGCATTTAATGAAGCAGAACAATAAAACACCTAAATATTTGGAAAAAAATAAAAAAAAACTTTAAAAATAGAAAAAGTTATGAAAAATCGCGAAGAATTGCAAAATATAAGAAAAAACTACATAAAATTCCACAAAAGAGGGGCCTCGAAAGAAAGAAAGTAGGGGCCTAGGCCTATTCTGTCTAAACTGTAGAGCCGCCTCTGGTGACAAAATGGTAGAGTTTGGTGACAAGCATCTTTCTCCTGTTTCCACTTTCATTTCCTGCCAATGAAAATCCAACAGCCAAACTTCCATACAGTAGCTATAAAAGTCAATACAATACTTTTAATATTCAGAAACTTCCAGCAGATTCCTTTACCAAGTATATGGAGCACTCTCTAGACATCACATTCTAGATACTGTATAGTTCTTTTGGACGAGTAGGTAGAAGCATAGTTTGAGACATCGCATTCTAAATACTTTATAGTTATTTTGGACGAGTAGGTAGAAGAATAGTTTAAAATATTGCAGATATCCCACGAATTATGTCAGGATTTGAGAAATCAGATATACGAATATTCATGAATATTTAGATATTTAGATTTCAAATTCGTTTTTAGTGTCAAAATCTCGACATATACAGTTTTTCCAGAATTCGAAATTTAGTTTGAAATCGGTGTTTTAAACTATGGGTAGAAACTCAAAAAACTTATAAGTAGGCCTAGTTACATACAGGGTGCTGGGTGTAAGAAAGTAAGCAAGTGTGATTTGTGAAGTCTTAAGTTGAAGAGTCGCTTGTGAGACTGTCTTATGCCAGTGCATATAACTGTTGTGCGAATAGTGCAACGTACAAAAATTTTTATACGTGTAGCTTACTTACTTGTATGTGGGTGTGTACACCCAATCATATGACGCCACATATCTATAAAGTGGTTGAGTAACTGATCAAACCCACTAGGGTTAACTAAACCCATACATAGGTTATATTATTATTGCCACATGGCGTTTTGTGATTGGGTGTACACACCCACATGCAAGTAGGCTACACATATAAAATTCTCTAGTGAAGCATATGTGAGTGCATATAAGTTTTTTTTAAGTGTTCTAAGTAATCCAGTTTAGAATCTGCATGAACGACTGGATTTCACCCTAGCAATTAGGACAATTCCCTGCAAACTCGTAATCACTACTACTGATCGAATGTATCACACCATGAAAGTATTATGAGCAATTGTTTTTCATCTAGCAATTATGAGTATTAGATCAACCAATTGCGGGGAAAGTATTAGATCTAGGCAATTGCAGGAAAAGTATTAGATCTGCATAAAAGACAAGATTTCTTTAGCTTCGGACTTTTGAAACATAGGCATTGTCATTGTGTCACTAGTATTGTATTGTATGTATTATTGTTCAAGACCTTGAAATTTGTTTCTAGATGTTTCGCAAATATGTGAGCCACCTCTCAGTGTCAATCTTTCACTAATACAGAAACCAATTAGATAACTGACATCTCACTGTGTTAGCAGCTTTGAATCACATGCCACTATTTTGACCTTGCCAACATTTTCCTGACAATCCTCATTTTTGAACACTGCGTCCTGTAGGATGAAAGTCCACACATTGTCACAGAACCTGTATGTGTGCAAATGTCCCTGCATCAAACAACCAAGGAACGGTTAAGAATCCTTCTAAAAATAGTTAATGAAGCAGAAGACGGCCAGGAAAAAAAAAAGTGCAAAGCCAACTGAGAGTGCAGATACGAAACCTATTTTTTTTAGAAGGACCTGAAAAGACCATTAGATGAAACTGATAACAGAAAGAGGAGATTTTCTATATAATACTGATAATTACTCAGACCAATTGAAAACCAGCAATGTGAGCCAACAGTTGCATGGAACTACTGCTTTAGAAAAAGGCTGTGAAACAGATGCAGAACTTCAAGACTAAAACATCTGCAATTGTCTCCAAAAAGAGCAGAGAAAATCTCAATTGTGGATACAAGGTAATTGTTAGTAATATGTAGTCATCTACCAATTTCTCTCTTCCTCCTGTGAAACCAGCAAAAAGGAGCAGGGAGAGCAAAAAAGGAGCTGACAAGGACTGTTTGCTACCTACCTAAGAAAGGAATATATAAAGCTGGCACAGACAATAGAAATACCACACAAACAGCAGTGCCAAACGCAAAATTGAATAGTAAGCACTCTGTTTTCCCACCCATAAAGTAGTCAGGAAATTAGAAATTGGATAGAAACAGCTGGAAGTGTTCTTAGTGGAGTGATTCCCTTCAGAATCTCTAAACATCTGAAAACAACTACGTAGTAACTGCAAGGAAAAGAAACACTACCATCCAACAAAGATAAAAAAGCGATTCTAATACTGACATCCAGCTATCTCCTAATTTCTTCTTTCATTTCGTATCATAAATTCACAATTACTGCTTGTTGGGTATAGCTACTCTAAAGGTAAGATAAAGAAGTAAGGAAAGAAACATAATAATAGAATAAATCAATCAAAGTAGGTATTAATGTGAAACATAAGATATTTTTACAAAATCAGAAGCAAGCAATACCATATAATTTCATATCTATGCTAAAATGATTCACAAGAGCAAGCAAACTACATCCAGAACCAACATTATTTCTAATAACAATCTTTTATTCTATTAACAACATTACTTAATTTTTTTTTTTATTCTGTTCTAGATAGTATCAGAAATTTTATTTCTTCGATACATCAGTTTCAACAAACAAGACAAACATGCGACTTGACCTCTAGCGTTGCAAGATAGAAAGACAAATCTCTAACTCCGGAATCATTTCATTCAGGCGCAGGGATCGCTCCATAGAGTGCCTAACAGCTGCATCAAGACAGCTGTCAACGCCACTCCCAACACGATTCTGGGCACTTTGAAATGCCGCATATGCAGTAGCTGCCTTACAGTGCTCCTGAACAAACTCAATGAACATAAATTCCAGGTCCTTCATTAGAAAATAGATATTGAATTTCAATGTCTGTAAATCCTTGATTCGCTCTATGAGCTCCCGCATATGCCCACCCAAGACAGTTTCTGCAGTCAATTGAAACCTTTCAGCCAATACTATTGTTTTAACGAAAAACCCCCACAATAGATCTTCTGCAATCCAAAGATCTAATCGAGCCCTCCAACACCAGCTCACATCTGGATACTGAGGATACACCAACAAGAAGTTATGCAGCGCTCGCCTATACCTTTGCTCTGGCAATAAGTTTGGCCAGCGTCGCAGGTTTACTTCGGAGAAATACCCCATATGAACAAAATAACGCCAATTACAAATAGGACCTGCTCCATGCCCTGAACCCGGCACACTACTACTAATGGAATCAACACTTTCCCCTTCACTCGCCAGCTTCCTCCTCAAAGATAAACATGCACAATCCCTCAAACAGAAGTACAAATTTATACCCACAAAACCAGTTACTGCATTTATGACACATTTATTGCTTGGAAAACAATAAACGCACAAATGGAACCTCTATCACAACGTGTACCAAAGTACTTTTACAATGGAGATTAAGCATTGGAAACACGTGTAAGCACAATGTTAATAAAAAAAAAAAAATAGCATAGCAAAACAAAAAGCTATATCACTCCCAATAACCTCACATGAATTACTCCCTTAACAATACTTTACTGAGTACGTACACGTCAGACAACACGATCATATCCATTACTATATCCCATCTAATATTGCTAAAACTACAAGCCTAGAGACAAGCCAGGATTTCCAAACAAATTTGCATGAGATTTGATGGTTGACACAGTCATGAAAATGATAAATAAGAAATAGAATATAGAATCACACCAATCTTGGCACTATGCCACCAAGCAATCCAAAGATAAAATCCGTAGAACACAATCTAAAGATGAAATCCCACCAGTGCCAACCAGAATGCCACACTTCTGTTTAAATGAGTTAAGATTTATTGAACGACTTCCATAGTACAAACATGTAGTACCACAAGCATCAATAAACAAAGTCTAGTAAGGCTAGCATACTCTTGTAGGTTTTTTATTTCTGATTTCTCTCTTTTCCCACGGTTGCTTTTGTAATATTGGGATGAGGCCCTCCCGCACCTAAACAATGTCTGTAAATTTTTTTGAAGCATACATACAAGCTCTTCTTAGCCAAAGAGAAAAAAAAAGGAAATAAAGAAGAGACCAAGGTTCACTGGAGAAGAAAAGAATGCTAAAAAAGAATTACCAATCAAGTGCAGCACGCGCTACTACAAAAAAAGACTGAGGATATAGAAGTAAAGCAAGTAAAAAACACAAACAAACACAACCTTCTTTTTTACAAAGCCTTAATGATAAACCACTAGGCAATTCAAGCACCAAATCCATACAACATGAAATAAAAAATTATGCCATTCTTGACAGGTAGAAACAACCACACATATATAATCAAGAAACCATCTCTGACATAATGAGCAAAACCTGCGTCTCCACCAAGTAATTGACTAAGATGTCATGGGGTCAGTTGTGGGAGAAAAAACAAGTCATGACTCTCACATGAAATATAAATCTGTCATCACTGGGTACAGACTCATAAAACTCGGGTGAATCGAATTATAGTCTCTGCTAGTAGATTGTCCCCAAGGACCTTTTCCTTCAGGCTTCCCAACCTGTCTATCGTTTTTTAAAGTTTAAACTTCTAAGTAGACTGTCCTACTATCTCTCCTTGACCAAGCTATATTGGCCCATACGTGCAAGACCATTCTCTAATCATTTACTCACTATTTTCTTCCGAGAAATCTTATCTCACATATATAAAAAATATCTAATGCTTTGCACGAGCTCCACATCCCAATCAGCATCGTCAAAGGTTATCAGTCCAAATACAATGATACCAAGGAGCCTTGCCTCAACAGAGGACAACCAACACTCAAGTATATATGAAAAATGACCAACTAATTATTCCAAATAAAAATAAAAAAAAAAAAACGATATAGAATTCCTAAATTAGCTTAATACACTAAAATTAAAACATTATTAATAGCTTACCTTGACAGAAACTTTACTCTTAACCTGCGTCTCCAAAGCTTCTGTCATAGACTAAAATTCATAAACAATATAATTAGTTTAAACCCCTTTAAAAGATAAAAATAACTTGCGATTTGCCAATACAAACTCCAATTACCTTATCAAACTGAACAAGAACTTGTATAGCAAGATCAGGACTAAGAGTTCCACTTGATACCATTTCATCCAATGTTTCTGTCAAACACATTCCAATTGTCGATCTTCGATACAACTCAAATGTAGCCATTATGTTAATCTGTTCAAAACATTACAAAGAAATTCAAGTTAATCAAATCACATACAAAACAAAAATTATCACAAAATCTATTCAAATTCTTGTTTTACCAGTCGAATTGAATCGATCTCAGGTGTTCTTATTTGTCAGATTTTTTTTTTTTAAGAGAGGGGTTTTTATAGCCCTAAAAAGATTTCAAGCGGTAGATATGCTAAATCGCGTGGTTGATCTACTGGTCTCGGGTATAACGACAGTTAATTTGCATTTGGTTTATTGTCACGTGACTTTCTCGTTATCAAACCGGCGGGTTAACTGACTTAACTCAGATTGAGCAAGTTTATAGTGAAGTGAAGAGAGACAAACAGTTTAGCTCCGGAAATGGAGGCAAAGGTGTTTGTGCTAACATGCGCGCCTCCCTTACTTGTACCCAGTTTAACAAGAAGAAATCAATTTGTTCCTTTAACTTCAAGAACTTCTTCTTCTTCTTCTTCAACACTCCGCGTAGGTTAGCAAACATACAATGCCACACAACACACAAAACCTTTTTGTTTCAGTTGTTCATCTATTTTGTGTTTTGGTTTTGCAGTTTATCAGAAGAACAAAAGTACAGAAGAACAAGACTTGGATGGACTTCCCAAAGAGTATTACGATGATGTATGTTATTTATGATTATTATTATTATTATTATTTTGTATAACAATGGTTGTTTTACTTTATTATTAAGTTCTGGCTGACTGGGTTATCAGCAAATCACATGAGAATAAATTAAATGTGTAGTTCAGTGTTTTGTTAGAAAAGGGTTGTTCATTCTATGATTTGGTGAATTGGGTAGGTGTTTTTTTCGGGTTAATTTTTACTTTGTCATTTATTCAAACACGTTGTGTTTGTGTTTTTCTTGGCTGTTTACATTTTTTATTTCTGTGGTTATAAAAATGCATTTTGGTTAAGCTGTGTTAGAAAGATTGTTCTGGTTAATTGCATTGCACTGTGCCATTGTCTATTTAGAAGTTGAGATATTGGCTTGATTAGGAATGGCAAGCCCGTCAACGAGAAAAAACAAAGGAGTTTCATCGAAAACGTCAATTAGAGGATGAAGAAGAGGAGAAAAAGATTGAAGAGTATCGTGAAATTGGTACACGGTTGCAGGACTATCCTCAGGAAGAAGTCCGCAATGCAAGGCAATTGGTTTCAAGCTTTATTAGATCTGCCGAAGAAATTGAACAGGTATTTTGTATCTCACAATGCTTTTCCGTCTTAGTAGATATACAAAAGCCTGTAATAAGGAGATTACTAGTTTCTTATAAATTGTTAATTGCTATCATGATCCAATAGGTTCCTCCTACCATACAACTGTACAAGAAAAATTGTCCAAATATCTAATATATCGGTTTTTGTCTAACCTTGATACATGAAACGATATTGATATTTCGCATCGTTAAATTATGATCTGTTTTTTTGGAAGCGATGGATTATCATACTACATGCTACTTACTTCTGTCTGTGCAGAGAATTGAGGAGGCTGCAGAGAAAGGTGAGCTCACTGAACTTGTACTAATGGTCATATGGAATCGTCTTGATCTTGCTCGGCGCGATGTATGTATGAAGTTGTTACAATACCGTATTCGCCAATGTTCTTTCTCTTCTCATTTCAATTGTTGAAAACATAAATCAACTAGAAAATATGGTGCAATCTCGGCATTCTGCCAATGAAACTTCCTTCCATTAATATTATAACATATGTCTTCAATACAATATTTAACTTTCTGTTTTCTTCTCTTTAATTGTACTAATGGTTATGGTAATCCCTTCATTGTTCAGGAGGAAAAAGACGCTATAAGAAGTCTTGACCTATTATACAGGAGAGTTGAGGTGCGTGTCTGTCACTATTCAATTATCTAATTGTCACCATTCAGTTGTAAGTTGTTGGATCAAGACTAGCACCATCTGCAAACCACCATTATGATGATGCCATACATATATAAAGCCTTTGCTGCTATTCCTATTGAACTGTCTAGTCCCTTGTCATTGTGAACGATCCCCTAATTCCAATGAGATTTTACCTTTGTGCGTTATTTTGTGAAACTTGTGTTCTTTGTTATCTGTTTCCCCACTTCTTTCTTTCTTGACATAAACTTTGGTTTAAGTGTTCTGGATATATATATTTGCAACAACACAATCCTTTTTGCCTGCCATTGTAGACTGAGATTTTAAAGAGGGAGGCTACTCCTGCCATGAGACTGCTCAACGATCTTTTGAATCTCCATGATGGGTTTGATGAGGAAGGGTGGCTAAAAGAATGCCGAAAGCGCATGGTTGATACCTTTCCACGAGAGGATCCGTTCAGCATACTTGTTCCTGCAGGATTTGACATTGATACGGTATTTGGATTTTACTTCTGTAATTGTTTTTGGGCGTGTTATTCTTTCAAATATTTACTAATAGGCTTTTCAGGATCCAAGTGATAAAAATTACATAATTCTTCTTTTATTTTTAATCAAACTTCCTCATCAAGTAATTTTATTTCCCTTGACCAACTACATGCCACACTACCCTCTCTATCAGCATCAAGGTCAAATGAGATTGCCATCAGAGGCTGACGATGTCCTACTAAGGGTAGATTTTGTCAGAGAGGTTGATGCATTGCTACAGGAGGTTCGCGCTGAACAAAATGAAGCACAAGCCGCACAAGGGCTTGATCCTGAATCTATTGCTAATAGATTAAAACAACAAGAGAAGCAACGAACTATACGCCAAGTAGAGCTTCTGCTTGACCTGTCAGCAACTCTAAAATGGTGATAGCACTGCAGTTTTGTGAGAACACACCTTAGTTAAATTGCCAGTTCGTAAAAAAAAAAAAAAAAAAAAAAAAAAACTGGAGGGGAAACAATGATTTGATGTGGCCTTTGAAGGTGGAGCAGAATTTTTCTCATTTGTTCATGCACCTATTCTGAGTCGAGGGATATATATATGGATCTGTAGGGGGTTGGTAACCAAAGCCCAGCATGTCTGTCGGAAACTGCTTTAGAAGTAGTCTTGTAAAAGGGTCTGTTCTTCTCCAAGAAGTCTTTCTGTAATTATAGTGTTATACTTTCTTTTTGTCGCGAAGGGCGTAGTGAATTGAATTAGATCCTAGTGAATTGAATTTCATGGAATGTGGTAAATTTTTGAAATGCATCCATCTTGTTTCTATATATTATTTTTGTACTTTTATCCATCTTCTAATAGTTTAGATGATTCAGTATGAGCAATCTTTATTCAAGGAGTTTGATGTATGTCACCATGATAGATTAAGAATTAAGACAGACACTGCTTAGACCTGGGATGCGCGGGTGCATAAATTTATGCAGAACACTGTTGTTTTTGTTGGTGTGGGAAGTAAAAAAGGACAATGCAGAATGCACTAGCAACGCATCTCTGCACAAATGCCCCACAGATTTTCCCCAATGGAGACACTGTAAGCAATTAGTTTTCCTGATTCAATTCATTGAAGGACTCGGGTGTCTTTATTAGCATAGTATCATGGACGGGAACACATCACTATCTTTATGAACTGGATACAGTGATCAAAGCCATTCCTTTAAATTATCAGACATTTCGAATATAATGGTGTCCAATACATACTGCTTCTTTCACAGTTCCAACTCTATTTAACACCATTTTGCTTTCTTGTGCAGTTGTGGCCCTTCTTAAAAGTGTGGATCAGGGCATCCAAAAACTACGATACAGTTAAGCTAAAAATAAGAAGTACATCATTATGAATAAAAGCAAAATACAGTAACAAGGTTTGCGATAATTCATTGGCGAATGTATAATACGTTCCTCAGGCTTCGTGTATTGTATGGGAATCCCGAAAGAGTTGCTTAGTTTGATATTTGCATGTTGTGATGTCTTGGGCAACATACAGATATATTTGAGAAGAAACTCCTGCCGTTCTGGGTCTGTATCATTTACTTGCAGATGCAAGACATCAAGAACTGATGCCTTTTCCAAAAGAAACTTCAATATTGCCATCTGCTCTAAGCCACCAGAAAACCATACCAACTCTATCTGTTTAAGTTGATCTAAGAAGAAGTCTTTGAAATCAATATTTTGCATCCAATCATCAAGAAGTGGTTGCAATTTCAACTGCTCCTCAACGATCAAGGATGAAGACTGTTGCAGGAGAAGAAAATGATATGATTCTCAGTAATGCATTCATTGTGTAATGTATTATACATGAAAACTTGAGCAGATTATATAGTAAAGAAACTCACATCTAGGTAGACCCCCACCAAAGAAGGGCAATCTGTTAAGAAGTTTGTGAGGGGATATAGGATGCCGGAGATATCCTTGATTTTCATATGAAGTTCTTTTAGATTGTTGAGCTCAACTCTTCCTCCACTATCCAGGTAATATTCTTTGTACATCTCCTTAAAAACACACGAAAAAAGAAAAGAAAAAAAGATTGAAGAATACAGTCATCGATAACAAAAGGATGCTAATATTGAGTACTTCTATTCCTCAAATAGGCTAAATTTATACATTCAACAAGACGCTCGCAAAAGTATAACATGAAAAGGAACAAAAGAAAGAAAAGGCATACCTTAAAACACTTTACATGTGAGGTGTAGAACCTTTATGTTTGCGACATTGTGCATAGTAGGTCCCCAGATACTGAGTTCATCATCAGCAACAACATCATCATCATCATAATAGTCATCCTCATCCTCATCATCTTCATCATCATCAACAACAATTTTGTATAAAAACTTAGCAATCTGCAACTTGGGAGCATGCTGTACGTGCAGCTTATCATCTACAAGTCCGCTTACATTTAGCGAAAGCAAATTTGGGCAATAGATTTCTAATGAATGATATCTTATGAAGTGAATGGAAAGGTCTTGCAATTGAGGCAAAGATATACATATATTACAAGAACCAATGGAAATAGCTAAATCCAATTTTTGAAGACAAATGCATTTGGAAAGCAATGTTTCAATTGCTCCATCAAAAGAGTCTACACCTCTTAGACAAAGAAAGTTTAATGAATCTAAGCATTTTATGTCTAAAGGTGGAAACAATTCACAATTGCACAACGTTAAGGACCTTAATGATTGAGATAAAAATAGGTAATCCGGAACTATAAACGCGTTCTTTCGAAATTTAAAAATATTATAGAGTTCCAGATCTTCAACTTGTTTATCTATGGCAAAGTCAAGCCATGTCTGCATGTGTGGTAATGCATCTTCCTCACTTATGTGAAGTCTGATTGAAAGTGTTTGCAGTTTCTCTGCTTGGTATTGTTGAATGCAATGGTTAATTACTGTAACATAGTCTCTGTTGCTTCCAAAATCTTGACAAAAAGGGAAGCACATCCTAGGGTTAAAGGTCCATAAATATCTCCACCTTTTAGATAGAACACTAGTTGGAACAAAAAATTTTATATGTGTAGCCAACTTCTACGTGGGTGTGTACACCCAATCATATGATGCCACGTGTCTATAAAGTGGTTGAAAAACTGATCAAGCCCACTAGGGTTAACTAAACCCATACTAGGTTATATTATTATTGCCACATGGCATTTTGTGATTGGATGTACACACCCACATACAAGTAAGCTACACATATAAAATTCTCTGCTAGTTGGAACAGCATGATCCATATTCAAAAAAGATAATATGTGGATTATAAGTTCATCAGGTAAGAAACTAATACCATCTACACCTTCCATTGAGTACTTCAACAAATAACTCAGAGTTATGAGCTATAGATTAAAATAGAGAGAGTAGAAACAGAGTTAGAGACAAAGTGTGTAATGCAGAATTTTAGGGTTTCTACCATGACATTGCGAGAGTAATACATGAAGAAGGTTACTTTGAAGACACGGTTGTGGACTGCTAAACTGGGTTTATATATGGGCCATGAGTATCATATTCTGACCCATAATTAAGCTCGCCTTGGAAAGCAAACATCATGCATCATGCCATGGAACAAACAGGCAATTATGTCAAAATATTTTCAATTCATTAGGTATTTGCATGACCGCCATTCTTCAATGCCAAATACTTCTAAACAAGGGGAAATCATGGACGGGAACACAACACTTTCTTTATGAACTGGATATTACAGTGACGATCAAAGCCATTCCTTTGTAGGCATGGTGTCGAATACATTGTGGCTCTTCTGAAAGTGTGGCAACAACTAAATTACACTTAAGCTAAAAATAATGAGTAATATTACAAATAAAAGCAAAATACAGCAACAAGGTTTGCGATAATTCTTTGGCGAATGTATAACACGTGGTTCTTCAGGCTTCGGATTTTTGCTAATGTGTTCTTCAGGCTTTGTGTATTGTATGGGAATACCGAAAGAGTTACTTAGTTTGATGTTTGCATTTTGTGATATCTTGGGCAACATACAGATATATTTAAAAAGAAACTCCTGCCGTTCTGGGTCTGTATCATTTACTTGCAGATGCAACACATCAAGAACTGGTGCCCTTTCCAAAAGAAACTTCAATAATGCCATCTGCATTAAGCCGCCCGAAAACCATACCAACTCTATCTCTTTAAGGTGATCTAAGAAGAAGTCTTCAAAATTAAATGACATCCAATTATCATCAAGTGGTTGCAACTTAAACTGCGTTTCATCGATCGAGGATGAAGACTGTTGCAGGAGAAGATAATGTGATTCTCAGTAATGCATTCACTGTGTAATGTAATATACATGAAAACTTAAGCTTTATATAATAAAGAAACTCACATCTAGGAAGACTCTCTCCAAAGAAGGGCAAACTCTTAAGAAGCTTATGAGGGGATATAGAACGCGGGAGATATAATCGATTTTCATATGAAGTTCTTTTAGATTGTTGAGTGCAATTCTTCCTCCACTATTCACGTAATTATGTGTGTGCATCCTCTATGAAGAGAGCAAAAAAAGAGTTGAAGAATACAGTCATCGATAAATTTATACATTTAGCAAGTCATTCGCAAAGTATAGATGAAAAAGGAATAAAAGAAAGAAAAGAAATACCTCAGACACTGTACATGTGAGGTGTAGAACCTTTATGTTTGAGACATTGTGCATAGTAAGTCCCCAGAAAATGAGATCTTCATTATCATCGCCATCATCATCATCAACATCACCATGGAAACCAATCTTATAAGCAAAAAGAGATATGTATGAAAACTTGGCAATCTGCAACTTGGGAGCATGCTGTACGTGCAGCTTATCAGCTACATGTCCACTTACTTTTAAAGAAAGCAAATTTGGGGCATAGATTTCTAATGAATGATATCTTATGAAGTGAATGGAAAGATGTTGCAACTCAGGCAAAGAAATATATAGTTTATTCCAATTAGGTTTAATAGAAATTGCTAAATCTAATTTTTGAAGACAGGTGCATTTTGAAAGCAATGTTTCAATTGCTCCATCAAAAGCTTCTACATCCCTAAGACAAAGAGATTTTAAAGAATCAAAACATTTTATATCTGAAAGGGAAAACAATTCAGAAATATTATAGAGTTCCAGATCTTCGACTTTTTTATCTATGGCAAAGTCAAGCCATGTCTTCATTTCTAGTAATGCATCTTCATTGCTTACGTCAAGTCTGATTGAAAGTGTTTGCAGTTTCTTTGCTTGGTATTGTTGAATACAATGATCAATCACTGCAACATAGTTATTTCTGTTGCTTGCAAAGTTGCGAATATAAGGGTTAACCCTTATATAAGTGTTTGCAGTTTCTTTGCTTGCAAAGTTGCACAACTGAGGTTGAAAGGTTTCAAAATCAAAGCACATTCTAGGGTTAAAGGTCCATAAATATCTCCAGCTTTTAGATAGAACACTAGTTGAAACAGCATGATTCATATTCAAAAAGGATAATATATGGATTATAAGTTCATCAGGTAAGAAACTAATACGATCTTCGCCTTCCATTGAGTTATAGATGGAAGAAGCAAGAAAGTGTTTCAAGAGATTGAAACAGGGTTATTAGGGTTTCTATCAAATGACATGAAGGAAGGTTATTTGCACAAGACACGGTTGTTTGTGAACTGCTAAACTGGGGTTTATGTGGGCCTTAATTATCATATTCTGGCCCCATAATTAAGTTCACCTCCAAGCTTATTGATAAGCAAACACAGTGACACCTATCTAAATGCACACATACCCTCTATATACACACACCCTCTACAATGCACATTATTTCTTGGTCCCAAGGCTTGCATTTAGACAGTTTCACTGCATATGCGTCCATGCCAGTATGCCACAGAACAAACTGACAATGTGAGGGTTAAGAACTTTCAGTGGTCGCCTGGTCGGGTATATTTCTGAAATTTATATGGTATATGGACACATTCAAGAATAAGGAATTCAAACGATCTGACAGAATTCGAGAATACAAAGTGCTGCAAAATTGCTAGTAAATGGAGGATTCAGTAATGCAAAGTACTCATTTAATTTGAATAGAATGAGGATTCGTTGCAAAACAAACTGTTTAAACAATTACATTCTTTAAAGCAAAATACTTCTAAACAATGGGAAATCATGTGAAAAGAAAAACTACCAAACTCTATTCTAGCAAAATTGTTCTGCAAATGGACTGCGGTCGAAACTCACAACTACATGTATTCATGGGCTTTTCCATAATACCTATTAACGTATAGCGTCTTGGAAGGAAGTGGAGGAAATTGTGGTGTGTTCACAGGGTAGAACTTGTAGATTTTCATGTTACTATAACCTACTATAGTTTCTTCATCCATATCTTCTATGGTTTTTTGTCGCGCTTCCTCTACCTCCCTATCAGCTTTTTTTGCTTCCCTGACCTTTTGTCTGACAAAATTCCTGAATTCAGTAATCTGATCTTCACCAGATAATTTTTCTTCGTCTAGTAATTCATCAACCAATATCTCAAGACTATCATCTTCCCAATCATACTTGCAATAAACTGGTGCTGGTTCTGCGGGAAAAACGATGTGAACACAAGTACTTCTTTCCTGATTATCTACCAATGGGTAGTAGTAAGGAACACAATACTCATATTTCATCTGATTCTCTAACTTCAAATTCCTTAAACCAGCCCTTCTTTGAGTGCAACCCAACACAAAAATCTGCGACTCTTTAGACTTGGACTTCAATCTATACTCCAGTGCTGCTTGTTTATCCCTATATGCCAATGGAACATAAGGAATCCAATCCATTTTCATCTTCTTCATGGGAACAATTTCCTCGGTGGCCAGTTGAATCGAACATACAGCGATCTTATCAGAAGGCGGAAAGGGAGACACAACAGCAACAACCACAGGTACATTTATCGCTTTGCAATTGATAGTGTCAGTAAGACCTTCTGTATAACTAAACAGATAGACCCTTTTTCCATAAAGCACACCTCCATTCTCTTCTTCAAATGCATTTTCTAAGTTTGAGAAATCCCAGTTGCAGTTATAAAGAGATTCCATATTATGCCACTCAGTTCCAACAAGAAACATAGATTTCCATAAATCATCCATCTTCCTTTTCTCTGGAAAATATTCAGTAGTAGATGATGAAGAAGAAGCTTTAACAACTCTCCTACGCTTACTAGTAGTAGTAACTTTTGTTTTTGTTGATTCTTCTTCTTGTCCATGCATTAGCGTATTCTTTTCCTCTTCAATCTGATCAGCTTTTCTCTTTGAAGCCACATCAACAGCCATACTAGGTTCATTCATCATCATTGTAAACAACTGTTTTTCAACAAAACAACAATGAAACATCATTATAAAGATGTTTAGCTTCATTTTGAAGCTAACATTGCGTTTAATTTGATGTTTAGCTTAATATTAAAGCTAACCTTGCGTTAATATGAAGTCGGACTTCGTGTGGATTTAGAAACCTAAGACCAAGCCCAATTATTCGGACTAACTCAATTTTCTAGCCCAATTGGGTTTATAGAAATTTGGCCCAAAAGCCCATGGATCATTAAGAACCCATTTAATGATAAATTACCCAATTAGAAATACCGACAAACTATCGGAAACGGAAACCTATTCCCTATCGAGATTCGAGAATAGAAATTAATCTCGAAGTTTAAAAGAAGTGTGTTTGCTTCTTCTTTCTTGCAAAAAAGTTAATCGTTTTCTTGAATCTCAAAGACACCTTTTCATAATCTCACACCTTCTTCTTCTTCTTCTTCTCCTTTCAGCAAAACCCTTTTATGAAACGATGCTTTCTGACAAATCTACTGATCAAAACGATGTGTTTCTTCTAACACAACAACTCATGTTCATAATGTCTTTACTTGATGAACCAATGCGACCTTTGGATAAAAGTACCTCTTTGAAAGGGTATGATTTTATTGACAGTCACCTTCTAAAAGACACTAAACTCACTATAAAAACACCCTCACCATCACTTTTACTTCCTACATCTTCTTCTCCTTCTTCTCCTACGTCAACTTTGATAGTACTGGATAGTTGTCATAGCAACATGGCTTTCAATGTGTCCAGTGAGGAACTTAAGTCGTTTCATTCTGTTGATCGAGATCTTTTTACTCGATTAGTTATTCAACTACGTTGTGATGTTAATCAGGCAATGTACGTTATGGCTTTATGGTTGTGGCTGGAAGAAATTGGTTATCCTAGTATTATTATGACGTTGCGTGTTTGCCCAGAAGATGTGGTTGGTTATGTGTTTGAAGAAGCTGTCACTATGCTTAATTGTATTCGGTCTGATAAACCACCTTCTTCGTCGTGTGATGAGATTCCAAGGACTTACAGGTTCTATCAGCAAGAAATAACTCTGGATTTCTTGCATGAAAATAGAGATTTTGCTTTGAATGGGATCAAAAACATGGTGACTGAAGTTTGTAATAAAGCTTTTGACGATATTCACCAACAAGCTAGTCAAATTGGTCGAAGCCAAACTATCAGAGGAAACCACAGAAATGCAGGTTATGTAGGGAAACCCGTTGCGAAAAAAGAGCGCATTGCTACTCCAGGGCAACTGAATATGCCTGTCTTCCCATTTATCCAACATGGACTGCATCCTGGATTTCATCCATTGTTCCATTTCCAAGGTTTTGGTCCTATGGCGTTTCACGAGGAAGCTAATGCTCCCATGATACCCAATATGCCAATGCAATTCCCTAACATTCGCCAACAAAGTGGGGAGGTTAGGCGACGTTTTGAATTTGGAGAATCGTCTCACCAGGGAAACTTGAATCCAAGGGCTCAATCATGGTTCCCCGCTGGAGTTGCGCCACCAGAAGACAGGACTATGTTTATGACTTTCTCCCGCGGTTACCCAATAACAGAAGAGGAACTGCGAAATTATTTCACCAGGTAACTTTAATTTTCTGTTTTAACTAAGCATTTTATTTCACAAATTTCTTACAATGATGATACGATCTTGATCTTTTGGTGCTTTGCATTATAGGAGCTATGGAGATGTGGTCAAAGAAGTCCATATGGAGCAATCATCAGCCAATGTTCAACCACTCTATGCTATCGTGGTGTTTCGATCCCCAGCAACGGTCAATCAAGTACTGAATGGACGACCAAGGGTTAAGTTCGTTATCAAAGGCAAACATGTCTGGACCAGGCGTTTTGTGCCCAAGCACTAGAAAGCTACTCCGTTTACATTATTATGGATTCAGTGCTGTTGTTGTTCTCTGTTGCTTCCCAGTGTTTTTATTGAAGACATTTATGTAATAAATATAAATTCATTTAGACAATTTTCAATCAGGAATTATTGATGTAATAAATAATGTACTTCCAAAAAAAATTATTTATGATATTTTCCCTTTTAATTATGAAAGTGTTGCAAGTACATAAATCTTGCATGAATCATTTGCTGAATGTGAGTATGTCTATTATTATTATTACCACTACAAATACTTATTACATACACTATATGTACACCAGGTTCCAAGAACCAATATAGCACACAAGTATAACATGCACGACAAGGACTAAAAGAATTCGCGGTCAGGCATAATAAGAGGAGCAACAAGAGACCATACATACAGCGCTGCAGTCATCCATTGAGTGCAAATTCGAACCCAAACTGTCGTCCAACCGACATCTATAAGATCTGAGCCGGACTGTGCACTGCTCCAACCTGTAAGAAGCATGCCGGAATACATGCTAGCAAGAGCAAAAATCAGATGAAAGAACATGTATGAATATGTAACTGGACGTGCTTCAATTTCTTTTTTCCCACTTTTCCCCTCTTCTAGCTCTTCCGATTCGAGAAGAGGTTTTCTCCCACCTGCAAAAACAGGTATACACATCCTCTGGTCAACGAAGATACAAGCAAGTATTTCAGGAGATTTTTTTTGGTAATTTCAGTTTTAAAAATGTAAATCACAATGTTATGCTAACACATGTCTTGTTCTTCAAATCTACCTGACTTGGGTGAGGATGGTGGGGATAGAAAAGTTGTGGATGATCCAGCACGAACAGCTGAGTACACCACAGAGAGAACTGTTGTGAGCATCCCAAGAATGAGGGTACCAGTAGATACTCCTTTAGATCTCTTATGGAGACCATTGCATACATAATCTCGAGGCTCACTTGAGAGGGCATTGTAGCATAAGTATGCACAATATACCGAAATCACTGAAGCGGGCAAGAGGCTCCCGTTGACCTGTTTTCAACTCCACAGTTAATAAAAGATACATGAATCTTGGATATGCCACATGCAACACTGCTAAAAGCAATGGTTTTAAGCACTTGATAATAGAAAATATTCCATCCTTCTTGGAAAAGTTTCATACCCGAGGATGCAATGCCAGAATTGCAAATCCAAATGCCAGAATCATAGTCATAACAATGAAGAAAACATTAAGACCACAGTCTTTGCCTGAGGGATTGAACCAAATAAAGAGAAGCCCGGAAAATGTAAATGCTACAATGTAGCATCCAACTGAAATGGCAAGTAAAGCGATATACCTGTAATTTAAGGATTAGGTAAGAAAGGAAATATATCACAACAGCTGTGAACAAATGAATAAAAAAGACTGCAAACTGTTGAATTTTTCGACCAACCACTTCTTTTCGTCTTTTTCAACCCATGCATCATTCCACGTATACGTGAAGTCTAGCAACATAATCACTTGAAGCAGCAAGAAGAACCCAGAACCAAACATAGATATTTTCTCTGCATGAAAACAAATACAAGAATTCAAACTAATTTGGGTTTCATTCTTAAAGAGTGTCTCACTTATTAGTGGAAAATGTGCAAAGGCAATAAACAGGAACAAATTCTCTTGCACAGGTGCAGTACAATATTTGAAACAAAAACTAATTCATGGCAAAGGTGCTGAATACTTACATGCAGTAGGTTATGCATTCAAATGATGGTTTACTCGACATTATATTGGTAAAAGTAGCCAAAAGAAATTATGTGTACCAACTTGTCTGTAGGTATATTGCAAGAAAATAGTTTCTGTCTTACAAAACTCAGATGCATCAATTCATTTAAAATGCAAGAGAATATGGATTATGGAAACATGGTTTGAGTACGAGTTTCTATAAGTGACTATTTCTACAATGATGTGATCATAAAGAAACCAGGCTCAGCCATTTGGGCCTTTGAATCAATGGCAGATATTTAAGGCAATGCTTTGGTAATACCAAACTCGTTTAGACTAGAAACTGACTGACCATATATTGTGATGATAACATTTGGAAGGAAAAACATGAGGACGATCAACAGAACCCATATCACGATTTTAAAAGTCCATCCACCATGGTGCCATGCATTTCGTCTGTCATTCTGGTCCTTGACACCAATCATCACGAGCGAAAATGCTGAGAAAAACAAGAAATTTGCCAAGCTGACTCGGAAAACCGCACTTTCTTGATACCATTCTTTCGAATGGTGAGTTGAAGTATTTATCCCTGTACACGTAGAAATGATCAATTTCCAACTCTCAACCCAGTATAACGACTTAGAAAAATCTGCACAGAAAAGTTACCTACATGGTGTAGGACGTCGTAACCCAAACAAAAATGTTCAAATTTCAAAATAATAATATAAAAACATTCCAAAATTCCATTCCAAACCCCAATCTATTGAATCAAATGAGTTTGATCTTATCAACTTTTATTTCTAGCAGCAGCAGAGTTACAAAGGGTACCGAATCCTAAATACAGATGTGGACCGCAAACTGCATTTGCCTTTATTAAGCATCCTAATTTATAACCCTTCTTTCAAATGTAACAATTAAGACCCACTTCACCTTTATTTCCATTAAAATGCATATAGGCAGTTGAGATTATTTCAAGCAAGTGAACTGTGGGCTTCAAAGAGAGCGCAACTGTGAGACTTCATCTCGTAAGCTAAAAATCCTGGTGTCTGTTCAATGACAGGTTCACCATCTGTCCGGAAAAATCCAGGGAATGGGAGCGCTGTGTCAACCAAACGAAACCAAGCCATGCCTTGTGAAGGTTGAGGGAGAATAACTGTCTCTGAAGAATCATTAGCATTGAGGGCAATAAAGAAGTCACTACCACGAGATTTTTTGGAGTTTGGCTTACTACTTTTTAGGTTAGCCTTCAATGTCATGGCAAGGAATTTGTTTGAAGGGTCCTCCCAACTTGGTTGAGCTAGGTCGCTTCCATGCCACTCTACATCCTCCACTCTCATGAAGTTTTTTCTCTGAAGAAAATCACTTCTTCTCATTCTGACTGAACTCAGAAATGATATAAAATCTGTTACTTGAACACCGAATGTTGTACTTAGAGCGTCCCAGTCGAATGATTTCCTATCGCTATATGATGGAGAACCACCTGAAGATTGGCCACACTCGTCCCCCATATTGAGAACAGGAACACCCATTGACAAGTACAAGATGAATAGAGAATTGCGAATTTGCTTAAGTCGCCGTTCAAGGACAACAGCTTTATTTGTTGGACCTTCCTCACCACAGTTCCAACTTAATTCTGATGAGAGTTCGCTGCTACTAAAGCTGACCAAGTCCACAAGAGGAAGTCCAGAGTTTCTTGCAATAAAATTAAAAGCAAAAGCTGGGCCTCGTCCATCCAAGAAAATGTCTGCACTCCCACAAAGCCGTGTTGCGAGATTACTAAGGAGACCCTCACCCCTCAAAAAGTTTCTTACATCTGAGCAAAATTTGACATTCATCTCTGCCCATCGCTTCCAATGAGGAAATCGGATATCTTTGGAATCTGAGCTATATGGTCCCAAGCTGTCAGCTATAACTTTGGTCTTAGAGAGTAGAGGGTCAAACGCGATGGCTTCAATCAGAGGCGGACGGGACAAGTACTCACCATTCGGTCCTCTCAAAAGTGATGACGCGTTTATAAAGCAGAACCCATCAACATGGAATTCTGTCACCCAATATCGAAGACTATCCACAATCAACCGTTGGACAATGGGATAGTTGCAGTTTAGGGCACTTCTGTCATTTGATTCCACATCCTCATCAAAAACATAATAGGATTTGTCATCAATACCCTGTAACCCTATAGTTTGAGCTGCACATTCAGCAGTATGGGTAAAAACAACTTCCAATAAAATTTCAATGTTGTTCTCATGCATAACCTTTACCATCTCCTTCATAGAACTAGCAGCAGATACACCATCGCGAGTGGGCCCATAAGAATTCATTGGTGAAAAGAAATGGTATGGGAAATAGGGTCCTTTTTGCTCATCAAAAGAAAAAATTGGCTCTAACAAGATTGCATTGACGCCAAGACGTTTAAAATGATGCATTTTCTCAATCAACCCAGAAAAGGTCCCTGCAACATCAGATGATAGCCTGCTCGATTTGTCCTCAGTAAAACACTCCACGTTTAGTCGATAAACCACTAGCTTCTCCAGAGGCAAGCAGGGACGCATTTCACCACTCCAATCAAAGCTTGGCTCCTTCACCAAGTTCCCCAGATACCTCAATAGTGGAACTGATCCAGACTGATCAGTAAAGCTTCTATGCAGAACTTTAGCATATGGGTCCAGAAGGACGTGACTTTCATGACATATGTTCCCTTTCTCTCGAGGAATAGTCCCACGGCATCGATAACCATAACTCATGTAAGGGGCAACACTTTCCATTGAGACATGCCAAATATCACCTGTTCGGTTAATGTATGGATCTAAATCAATCTCCAAAGAAAGTTTTCCTTCCATCTCATCGTACAAGCACAAGACGACATTCTCTGCATTCCTTGAAAATAAGGCGAAATTCACGGAACCATCATTTGAAAATGAGATGCCTAGTGGAGCAGGAGACCCAGAACCCAGTCCCACGGGTACACAAAAATTTGTCTTTCTATGACTTTTTATTTCTTTGAGGTCTGAAGCAGCACTAGATGGACAGAGCAGTAGGAATGAGAAATAGAATGGAGCCTGAATGGAATCAAATTCCATCTGTAATGTACGTGCACCTAAAGAATTTTGCGGAAACGGAGTCTGACTGATGCTAGATTTGGCACCTGAAGTTGAACTTTGAGGGTCCAGGGGATTCATAGCAGATGAATCAGACCTATACACGCCCCAACTTAGTAACAACTCTTTCTTGCTGACACATTGTGGCAAGAAAGAAACTTCGATATATACGATGTATTTCATATGTTTTCTTCCAACATATACCTTCACCTGACCATCTGCGTCGGTCCTAAATAAGTACGTCGATGCATTTTCTAAATCTTCAAGATCAGCACTCTTATACAATTGTGCCCCAATCGGATAAGAAGAACCTTGTGACAAAGCAGAAACCTTAAACTGCAGTTCTCTCTGACTCATCCTAGCAAGACCTCGTGACCCTTCTTTATTAACATGGATGCTTCCTAGCGTACACATTCTTTGTACCCCTCTGGTTTGGCATTCAGACCATATTCCATCTCTTAAATTTGATAATTTGACAGCTTCATAGCTTACAAAGAGGGGTTGTATGTTAAAAGTTAGTGGGAGAGTTGTCATTGACCTTTAGAGGAGAAAAGAATTCCGGAGAGCAAAGCTGGATAATCTCTTGCAACTAACAAGGAATATATTTTTCTACCAAGAGTGCACTGTTTCTCTGTAGGATACAAAAGATTAATGTATTAGCTCTCCATTGATGGAAAAGAAAGAGACTGGATCTAAGAAACAAAACAAAGGTTTACTCATGTCTAAACACGTCATCATATTGGAATGAGAACCGGCGTAAGTCCAAACAGTAAAAGGTGTGGGACAGTAGGTAATCGGTTGGTTGAAACTCTTTAGCAAAACACAGTTACTGACACAATGTTTCCTCCTTTTGACTCTGATATCTTAGTACATCTGTCTCCTCATGAGGAATAAAAGGACAACAAATCCATTACACTTGCTAGGAGAGTCATTTAAGTGAAGCCAATCCACCTTAAACTAATAATAGTTTAATATTGAATGTAGACATTGAAGAAATAAAGCCTGAAAGGCACGGCACATAGAGAAATTTCATGCAAGAACTCATACATGAGCAAGTTTGTAGAAAATCATAGTTCCTAAGTTCTCGGAATTTCAAACAGAGGTATTCTTGATCAATACAACAAATGATAAGTTGCAGGCTTACTGCTCAAATACATTATTCTTTTCCCAATATATAATGAAGCATATAATGTGTATAGATCATTAACATAATGTTTGAAATCCATGATATCTAACTTTACAGATGGTCTCGCAAATTAACCCATCATGTAAACATCCTAAGATTGTCAGTAGAAACAATAGCCATGATCCCAACATAAACTCCAATGGGAATTAGCTCATAACCACTCAAAATTGAAACATCATGACATAAAGAAAGCCGGAGAGAGAAAAATTCATAAAATTCAAAGATAACCACTTGAATTGACAACATACCCATGATCCCCAAATACACTCATATTAAAAAATTCTTCACAAAAAGACCATAAACATTGAAATTGAAACATACCCATTAAATAAAAATTGAATCTTTTGAATCATTAATAAAAAAAAAAAAAAAAATTGAAAAGAAATGAGGGTAGTGACAAGTAACTTACATGGGATTTTCTCCATGAGAGGAGCAGAAACTTCTCTGAGAATCCATGAAGTAATAAGTGAAAGACCAAAAAGACCACAATAAGCAAGTCTAGCTGAACGATTTGAGATTCCTGAAGCTACTGATGAACAAAGTCCACATGTTGCAGATGCACAACATGATGCCAAACACGACATCACTCTCTCTCTCTCTCTTCTCTCTCTATACAAGAATTTCCACCGCACACAACAACTTCAAGATTAGATTTTTATAGAGTTGGAGTTGAATGAATTGAAAGAAGAGTGTGGGTTTTGTTTTGTTTTGTTTTTTGTTTTTTGTTTTTAATCCTTAAATGGATCAACAACATCAAAAGCTGCCACGTCTGACTAACTCTTTTGGGATCCAATGATTCAAGCTCTGGTACACTCGTCAGTAATATACCAACCATCCATGTGAGCAGTAATAAATAATACTGTACAGTGAAGACCATAAGTGAAAAATCGCAAAAAAACGTGAATATTCGATGAATCTATCCATTTTCTAGAAATCGGATATCAGAATATTTACGAATATTCGACGAATTGTGTTGTGATAAATAGGTTGTTTCTACTTCTAGTGTTTGAAATCCGTTTTCTCGGAAATTGGATATCTGCATAAAAGATATTTTCAACTATGGTACCGAAGACAATACCAAAGACTTGGCTTACAGCTCCCTTCGACACGACACGACACGACGTGGTTTTTACAGTTCATCAAATTGAATAGAGGAAAGCATTGCAATATAGTTCAAGCCATAGGTGAAAATATCGTTTGAGGGCGGATATCCGACCTGTGAAAAAACGGAAAATATCGCGGATATCCGACCTCCTGTGTCGGATTTTTGAGGTTTGGCAAATTCGAAAAAACCGGAAAATATCGCGGATATTCGCGAAAAATTCGGCAAATTGGGAGGTTTTCTGCACTTTCCGTGTTTTTTTGAATTTTTCGATATATAAACTTATAATTAAAAGAAAAACATACATTACAAATTAAACACACGACAAATCATACAAGGAAGCTAAGACGGAACTATTACACAAGATAGTTTTACTCATAGGTGAAAAAATCGTAAATATCGGGCGGATATTCATAGAAATTTTATATGTTTACAATACAAGAACTAAACACAAACAACCTTATTACAACTCAACCCATAGTTTTATTTTAATAATCAAAATAAAAGACATGCTAACCCCAGAATGATAGACGCCCCTTGTCAAACCGATGAGCTTCGAGTCGCATACGTGTGGGGACGAACTCAGTACAGTAATATTCCCATGACATTGTTTGCTCGTACGACCTGAATTGGTCAATATGCATATCATATGCATCTTGATCCATACAATACGGAGCAAATGATTCAAATATAGGAAATCTCGAGTATTGTTGAACCGGCATTAATGTATCGGCTGACTGCACGTCGGACCCACTTGTCATTGGGGCCAACCAACTCCCTATATTAGGAAACCAAGAACCACTGTCATCTGGTTGGGTTTGGTAGGATGGTACACTGGAATCATCACTTTGGGAGGTTCCTATGTTACCATAAGAAAAATGAGCATGAGAATGAGCATGTGTTTGGAAACATGCCTTGGATACCAATTATTCATTACACAAATTCGATACCAATTATTCATTACACAAAAACAAACCTTGGATACAAACAGTATACTGGTTTGCCAAAAGTGAGAGAGAACTTCACTTTGGCATGGGCGTGCTTTTTTTTCGTTTCTTTCTGATATATTGCTCTTGGAGGGCCATCAAGTTTGTCGCGAAAGTTTCCAAACGTCTAGTGCCTTTTGGACATTTTTTTGATAATCTCATCGAAAATTCTAGTTCGGGGGGATTAAAAATAAATGTGTTAATTTTAAAATCGAAAATTTCCAAAATTTCGATAAACATCGGTTTTTGCCGATTTATGCCGCGAATATCCGATAAATGCCGACCGGCATGGGGTGTTTTAATATCTGAATATATGCCGTATGCCGTACCGTGCCGATCTCTGAAAAAACGGAAAATATCGCGAATATCCGACCGGCAAGAACGATATTTTCACCTATGGTTCAAGCAACACTATAGTATGGAATATCTGGAAAACAAGGAATGCAAAAAAAAAAAAAAAAAAATATTAATCTAAAGTCTATACCATTTAATCCTACATCTCTCTTTTGACGCACACACACATGAAAGGCTTTGCTTACTATCTATCTACACAATGCAAGTATGTATGATACACCTCAAAAACCTGTCAGGCTGATTACTTGGAGACCTCCAATAACACACTAGTTGAAAATTGTAGGGTACTATATACAACATACATGTGGCACCATCTTTACCGTCCATCATGGTGCCACGTGTCAACATCCAATGAACTCTCTCTTGATGACACAAGTTACAAAGTTAAAGCTAATTACTACAAAGATATTTTCTCATTATTACCCTAGTAAATGCTATGGAGTTACATTGTAGCCTATAAATATGATGGCAAGTTACTCATTCTAGGCATGATCTGATCTTCTCACATGTTCTGATGGGCTGATAGTCTAATGTTCCCAACACGATCTCATGGTGAGGTCTCATGATCAACGACCTCCCCAATCTCTCATGATGAGACCTCACCTCTCAGGTCTCATCCCTCTCGAGCTCTCCTCATAATCGAGCTCCCATTTTGTATCACCACCACTACTATAATAAACTTCTTTCTCCCTCTCCGTGGATGTAGACACAATTGCCGAACCATGTATACAATGGTGTTCATGTCTATACTTTATTATTATTGTTCATATCATTTACACATCATCTTTCATTAATGTATTGGCCAACCTTACAAATATGGTTAATACAAAAATGAATGTGGTTGCGTCTTTTTCACGCATTGCAGCTGGGATAGGTGTAGTTATGCCGAATGAGTTTTTTTTTTTTTGTTACAGGTCTCTCCAGATATATAGAATCATATACCAATGACAGGGCAGAATGGTGGGCATTAATGGAAGGGCACTATGAAAGCCACATGGAGAGTAGAAGGGCTACTTCAGCAAATCAGACTGCGACTTGAGAAGTTTGACGTCTATGATATTCAACATGCTTACAGAGAGACCAATCAGGTGGCAGATTATCTAGCTAACCTAGGCAGATGTAACAGGTTTAACCTTCTGTAATCCTTTACAAAAGGAATGCTGTAGGACATGTGTATAATCGATTTTAAGTTAATAAAATCTGGTAGGGGTCCGGCCCAACCCCAGCTTGTCTTTTGCCAAGCGGAGATTATGGTGTACTCTAGATGCTCCCTGGATCATGGAACCTGATCCAGAACTATGTTTCTTTTTGTATATGGGACTCCTTGGTTACTCTGCAGACCAGATAGCTCTGATGTGCAGTTTGAAATATCTAAACAAAAAAGACAATACCAAACTCATAATTAAAGGGTTCCAACAAAAATCCAAGGACTTTCATCAAAAAAATTAAAGAATTGTATAGAACAAAAAACACTCGCAATTAGATGCAGGAACATGAAATAGGTAGCAGGGTTATAGTATGTTGGGATCCTCCATATGAACACCTATAGCATCCAACCAAGCTCCACTTCTACCATGAAACCCAACAACTTTCCCAAGCTTCCCAGAAGTAAAGGGATCCCCCTTCACAATAAGGTTAACACCATAAGGTCCATGTATTTTCTTGTTGGTGATAAAACTTATAGATCTCACAGCAACAATGTTTAAGGTACCATGGCCATGTGTAAACCCTGTAATTCCCATCAAGTACTCACTTGGGTAATCAAACACTATCTGCAATCAAAAAATCGTAAATGTAAATGACAAGATAAAGTTGTTTCAATCAAACATGTTGGAGTCAGGGCAAGGGTTTTTAAAATAGATTATGATAGAAGTACTATACTTTGTCAGTTTGCTGACCAGAATTATGTCCATGCTTATCAGACCAACCGACTGACATTCCATCATTTCCGCAATACTCAATCTCGATCGAACAGATCTCTCTTCTGTCTCTGGCTATTTCAATCTGCAAAATGCCTGGGAAAACTCCATCATCCCATTCAGAACCTCCTAAGCCACCCCAAGGTCCATTTGATTTATATTTTATTTCAACGATTATTTCCCTCTCCTGTGTCATGCAATTTATAGAACAAACATTGAAGAGGTTCTAATGAGTAATATAAACATGTGTAAATGTAAAGAAAAATTAAGGCCAAAAAATATTCTCACCGTATGTCAGAAATGACTATTATGAAAAGTTAAAAGGAATCTCACTATCAGAAACAATATAAAGGGAGATATTAACCTTTTCCTTCTCGTGATGAGGATTAATCATCTTCTCCACAAGCCCGCTTTCAAGCTCAAGGTTTCTGCAATATCAAAATATATCAGAAGCGAGTTAAAGATACATGAAAGGTGGAGTTGCAACATTGTGGAGGTATGTCATGAAATAATAGGATCAATAGAAATTAGTGATTAATGTACCTCTTATTAGGTACAACCATGCTCGAAGAAGCCTGCGGAGGAGATGACAAAAACCAATTAGGAGGCAACCGAGGGTCTTTTTTACCCTCAAGCATTTTCACTACATCACTCATGGATGGTCTTTGAGAAGCCGAAAATTCCACACAATTTAGTGCAATCATTAATATTCTCTTTGCCATATCTTTATCTTTCTCCTCAATGCAGTCTGCCATAACCTCCTCTAGCTTTCCTTTCTCGTACTTATCCCAAACTGTTCTTGGGAACCAGTCTTCGCCCTGTTGATGTTGATATTTTCCCATTGACACAATATCAAATAACATCATACCATAGCTGTAAATGTCGCATTTATAATTTACTGTTAAATATGGTAAATATATCTCTGGTGCGCAATAATAAGGAGCCCCTCTAACATGGGTCATGGTACTGACATGAGTTACGTCAATCTTAAGAAGCTTATCCAATCCAAAATCACCAATTTTGGGGGAATAGCTTGAGTCAAGCAGAATGTTAGAAGGCTTGATACCATAGTGAATTATGCTGGGTTGGCAGTCCACATGTAGATAGGCGAGACCCTTGGCAGTCCCAATCGCAATATTACACAAAGTCTCCCACTTTAAACTTTGTTTTCCATGTAAGACTTTATCTAAAGATTCCATCTCCATGAATTCGTATACAAGTGCTTTGATTTTGGGTGTGAAGCAGAACCCATAAAGCTTGACCAAGTTGTTATGGTGAGTATTCCCAAGCTTACTCACTTCAGCAATAAATTGTTCTTTTATGTTATCAGCTGCCAGTTCTTCTTTAAAAACCTTGACAGCCACCTTCTCACCATTGTATATGCCTTGATAAACATCTCCAAATGAACCAGAACCTAAATGAGTAGAAAAGTCTGAAGTGAAGATCTGTAGCTGCTCAGATGAAAATATTTTTGTTTTTTCTCTTTCCGATTGATTTGAAAAGCTCTCTAATATTTCCAAGTTTTCTGTAGCCTCATGATGTGCCATTAATTACCTGAAAGAACTAGCTAGTTCTAACAAGATCCTGATTCAGTCAAATACTACTTCAATACTACCAACAAGGCAACAAATAGTATCATAAAACAATATTCTCAATCAAAGAAGAAAGTTGATATCAGAATTATTTACCTTGTTCAAATAATGATCAAAGAAGAATTTTGTTCTTAAAAGATATTTTCAACAGTTCTATATATATACTTCGCAGCAATCTGTCAACAAGTAATAATAAATATCAATATAGTTAGTGATCGATCCATGCATATATATCAAGGAAAAGATCTCGTGAAAAAAAAGGGAGAGGCGTCTCACACTAATTGTAATTGACGATCTCTTTCTGAAAAATGTCAAAGAATCAATGCTTTCAGCAGCAATTGCTTAGATGTTTGATTATAAATAACATAGTAGGACCCATCTGATTGCTTTTTATCAAACTTTGATTTTGGACTAAATCAAACCTAATTAAATAGTTTTGGGGTATGATTGGTACACTTTAAACTGTGATGGAGCTTGTCAGGGAAAACCAGGACCTTCTGTGGCAGGTGGAGTTATTAGAAATTGGAGTGGAGAAGTTTTTCAAACTGCGAGTGTTTATCTTGGAAACTCTAGAAATAACATTGCAGGAGGTGATAGTGAAGGCTCTTCTTCAGGAAACCAAGAAGGCAAGAATTGGAAGCTGTTGACAGTGACCAGAGAATGCAAGAGATGGTTGAAGAAATAACAAGTCCAAATCAGAAATATATACAGGGAAGGGAATGTGATTGCGGAATGCGAACTGGTTGGCCAAGGATGGAATCCGTGAATTTCTATCACTTTTTATACAGAACAGGAACTCAAGACTTCTTTGAAATGATCTGTGTGGGTACTCTCAAGAAGAAGGATTTTCCAACCACCCTAATTATCAATCCTAAGGGTCTGTTTTTTTCCATCTGGGTTATGTATGTACATTACAGTAAGTAATTAGTAACTAAAAAGCTAAATAAATTTATAAAAGCTCATTTCCAGTCTTCTCCATCCCACATTGTTTCTCTAGAACCAAAGAACATTCTCTAATGTCCCATATATTGGAAAAGTGTGAGTGTTGCAGTCCCTGTGGCCAAATACACCAGCCCTTATGGCCAAATTCTATATGATAAAAGGATACAATGACAATGTTTGGATAGTGAAACCTATTCAATCACGGATAGCCTTCAAGCCCATGCAATACAAAATGAAGAGATGGTAAAGTCATTCCACATGCCGGAGCCCCTTCAGTGGGCATGTCAACTTGCACACGGTTATACATGTAATCCTCGTCTCCTCGAAGTGATGTGAGGCTCTAGAAACTTTCTCCAGGAAAGAATTCCAATGCTGGACATTCTCTCTAAGCATTTCCTGAATTTCAAGTTCTTCCAGAGACCAGAGATGAGAACTCAGTAATGCAGACAGAGAGAAGACATTGGAGGTTCTCCAATTACCATAATATATCTTCAGAGACTGTTCACAGAGATAGCTGTGTGTGAGAGAGAGAGAGAGAGAGCAATGCTTTCCTCCCTTCTCTATCAAGTATCAACCATTCTTCCAATTTAAGCCTGTCTTGGATATCAGGTTCCTCCAGTGGTGGGAATCCTTCCACCATGATGCTCGTCACACAAGGCATTCTTAAATCCATTGTCATCTCATACCAACTCGCAATCTAAGTATCTTGGGAACTTGAGATGACAGATTGGATGGGTACAGAGATAAGCAAAGAGAACCGAGGATATACCCTAATAAGATTTTTCTTTCAAATTTTTTGGTAAAAGATTTGGAACACAGATCAATCAATTGAAGCAATGAAGTACAAATGAATTAGTTGGAAGCCAAGCGCCACAGCACAGATAAAAGATATAACAATACAAAAGCTGTACAAAGGCAAAATCAACTATAGTTACTTTTCGGCTCAAGTGATGAACTCTTTTAGCTGGCGTACAATATCAGCAGGATCACTCTCTACTTAATTCATTTCTTCATCCTATCAGACCACCGTGAAAATACGTTGGAAACCTCAAATTTGCCTGTGAATTTCATCTTTTGAGCTAATTCTTCTAAAATATTTGGCCTTCCAGCTCTAGAGAAATCTGCAGCAAATTTATTGTAGTCAAGCTGAGGAGCCTTCATACCTTTCTCTATCATTTCCTCCAAATATTTACAAGCCTCTTCAGATCTTCCATATCTTATAAGACCCCCAACAAAAACAGTATAGGAGTTTTCATCAGGACAGAAACCCTTGGATGCCATTTCCTCCCACACAGCACAACCCATCTCATAGTTCTTCGCCTGAAAATAAGACTTCATCATCATGTTATAAGTGTGGATGGTTGGCTTGTGTCCATTTTGAATCATTTTCTTATATATCCTAACTGCATCGTCTGGCATTTGCCGATTGGTCATCAGTTTGATGAGAGCATTATATGTTTGTCCGTCAGGAGGACAACTCTTCTCCTTCATCTCTTTTAGCAACCAATAAACCTTATCCATCTTCTTCTGGTTTCCAAACCCGACCATCAAACATGTGTATACCGCAGGATCTGGATCATAACCAACATCAAGCATTTCGTCAAAGTAATTAACAGCTACTTCCATCTTATTTCTCTTACACAAATCTCTAATCAAAATAGTGTAGCTTCGAACATTGGGTGAAGGACCTTTGGCTTTCATGAGTTCAAACAACTTGATTGCTTCAGACTCCCTCCTACCACTCAACAATCCTTCAAGCATTATGTTGTGAGCAACAAGATCAGGTTTCATACCCGTATCTATCATCTCATTCCAAATCTTCCCAGCCTCCATTAGATTCTTCACTTTACACCAACCAGCCAGCAGAACTGAATAAGTTCTCATATCCGGTGGAAACCGATCCTTCAACTTCTCAAACAAAGCATAAGCTTCCTTCCCAAGCTTGGCTCTCCCCAAAGCATCAAGCAAGTAATTAAATGTATCCACCCCTGCTTTGTAATGATGCTTCTTCATCAACTCAAACACTGCAACGGCCTTTTTCATCTCCCTAGCAGCAGCAAAAGATCTAATCCCAATAGAAAATGTCTCGAGTGTAAGCATTCCATTAGTCCCCATCTCTTCCAACATTGCCACCATACTTTCAAATTGATTTGTCTTCCCAAGTATTTCCATCATCGAATTATATGTCCTAGAATCATGCTCAAACCCCGGCTTCTTCCCTGCCCAACAGAAGAATCTAAAAGCTGGCTTTCTAGCATGGCGAAATCGAGCCAAGACATCCACCACAAGATCATGAGTTAAATCAATACTACATTGGTCAAGAATAGCTTCCATATTCCGATCTGATGCAAACAATTCATTTATAACCTTACATACTCTATCCACCTCTTTCGACTCAAAACGCCCACTCTCATCAATTTCTTCCTCCCCCTCTTCATCATTGACATCACAAGTTCTAGAACAAAAACCCCTTGAAGTAATAAGATTGTAATTCAATGTTTTGGGGATTTTTCTTCTCAAATGAAAAGGGGGTTCTGATATTGTTGATTTAAGTTGAATTGGAAGGTTGTTTTTAGTTAACAATTGTGATTTTTGTAAAAGAAAGAGTGAAAGGGAGTGTGGCAAAAGACATGGAACTTGAAAATAAGAAGGATAGTGAGTATGATTAAGAGAAGAATAAAGAGAATTACACATGGACATAGACATACCATTAAACAAGAACCATATTTGCTCTCCTTGTAATCTTCTTCTTCTTCGTTGTATCTGTTTAAATCCATGGAATAACTCGGTTGAGCTGACGACGAAGCCATGAGAGAAAAAGATAGAATTTTTACTGAGTTTTCTAATGGTGAAAGCAGCCATTGCTCTGCACCTCCATTAATGGAATGGAGTATGTCAGTATGTGTGTCTGACTCTGGACTCTGGACTTTGATCATGGTCTGCTGTTTGTATTGGGCTATTCAAATGAAGTATACCAATAAATCAAAGCCCAATTCATATTGCTTAGTAGCTTACCTTTTTTCTTCTTTCTTTCTTCTTCTTTGATTCTTTCTTCCAAGCTGGTTGTAATTTGATATGCTATGATTTCAAATTTCTTCATGCTTTGCTAGTTAAGGCTATATATTTATTAAACTGTGGATTGAGGATTCTAAATAAATGATGAATTTTACATACAATGATTTGAAATGTTGGTTTTTTTTTTATATTGGTGTCTTAATTCTTTTAGTCTTACGAAACAGCTTGGATCTTTGTTAACTGTGGTATAGACATGCTAAGAAAGATAGCTGAAGATAAAAATAATATAGAACCGTGATAGTGATACGGTGGAAGGTGGAGACCGACGTTAGGGGAAGAGAGAGAAAGAGAAAAGAGAAAAAAGAAGAAAAATTTTAAAATAAAAGAAAAAAAAAGACTGACAGACAAAAGGCCAAATTCCGAGCTTATTTGGTCAAAAAGACATTTCTAAAAAAGTGGCTATCAAAAGACAAACTTATAGATCTTATGTCAAGGACATAAGATTTTCTTAGGCCCAAGGACATGCCCGTAATATCTGCCCGACATATGATCCAACAATATTTTATAATGATCTTTTTACCCCTACATAGATATAGTAAATAGATCATCAAATTTGAAAAGTTCCATTTGTTTGAAACTCTATTTCCTTTTTTATCTCTTTGTTTCAAGATCTTTTGGAGAATTTTTCCACTATTGTTTATCATCTCTCTATTCGTTTGAAAAATCGAAGAAATTTGATTTTGCTAAATTCTTCAAATTTGATTTTTCGAATTGAAGAATTTCATTTGAAATCTCTTTAGGAGTTTGAATTCATTTGGTTGTTCGATGTACAAAACTAATTATTAGTGGAGAACAATCTATGGGTATTGAAACAAACACATATATGTATTGAAGAAATGGTTACTAATGGAGAACTATTGTAGTTATTAATTGTGATCAATTGTGATTGTGATTGTGACTAATGGAGAACTATTGTAATTATTAATGGTGACTAATGGAGAACTATTCTAGTTATTAATTGTGATTGAAACTTTTCAATTGTCTACAAGGTACGAATTTTACAATTTTCTCATACAGAAGAAGATTGAGTCAACTCAGTTTCTTGAGTCAACTCGGTTATCTTGTGATCACATCATGTTATCACTGTAGTTGTAATGTGTGATAATATGATGTTATCAGTAGACTTATCCTTGATAACATCATGTTATCACAGTAATGTTTCAGAATTCCAATAAAAGTTTACTATTGAAAATTGGTTTCATGTAGTGACAAAAATGATGAAGAAGAAAGGAACCTAACAAAAAAGCCTTGAGTAGAGGATAAAAGAACTTACTTCTTTGTTGTTGATTATATGTGATCAGAGAGTATGTAATGTTATCAGATTTATAATAATATTATGTTATCACTGAAAATGTGTGATAACATGATGTTATCACTACATCCGTCCTTTATAACATGAGCTCCAAATATATGATAACATGATGTTGTCATTGCACTTGTGCTTGACAACATCATTTTATTATCTTTATTTAGGCTTTAGGGTTTTTATTTAGTGTTAATGGTCGATAACTTGTACAAATCCTACTAGGGTTAACAACACCCATACATGGTAGTGTTTTAAAATATCTTACGTGTACATAAAATTAGTTCCACAAGTTTAGATTTAAGTGTGTTTAAAAGTAAGTCGGTAATTTGTACAAATCCTACTAGGATTAACAACACCCATACATAGTAGTGTTTTAGATGTATCATACGTGTACATAAATTTAGTTCCGCTAGGGTTAACAACACCCATACGTGGTAGTATTTTAAATGTGTCATACGTGTGTGTAAAATACTGGAAAAAAAAATGTGATACCAAGATATGAATGTAGAATAAATTTAACATTCATGAACTTAGAAATAGCTAAAACAATTTATAACAAACAATACATGTTTGTACTTATCAAAAGATATGAGTGTAACATACATATACTTAGCAATAGCAAAGTAAGTCTTCTATCCATAATTTATAACAACAAAAGTTCTTATAAAAAATCTACTACTTTTTCAAAGTAAGTCTTCTATCTACAAGATTTTGATATTCTTCAGCCAACTCTTTGGGGAGTCATTCAGGATCGAAACTGCCTATTGAACACGTGTTTTTTGTCTCAATTTCTCATCTACATTATCTGGTACAAGATTCATAAAGGTCAAAACTTCCATGATCAAGCCAACATAAATAACACAGTCACTAGTTTGACCTTGTCGTGGTGTTGTAGCTTCTTCCAATTGTAGATCCAATTTTAATGATTCGTTTTACAGCTCTACACTAAAGCTTTTGTTGATTAGGAGTACAAGATGGTTTTTCTAATTTTCAAGCAAAATTAATTTGCTATTAGCTTTTGTTTTCTAAAAAAAAATTATAAACAAAAATTAATATGTTATCAACATAAATCTATACTAACCATGTTATCAGTGATACCAAAACTGATGACATCATGTTATCAGGGTAACCTACACTGGCCATTGTGATAACACAATATTATCAGATATACCAAAATTGATAACATCATGTTATCAGGGAAACCTATATTGGCCATAGTGATAACATGATGTTATCAGAGATACCAAAACTGATAACATCATGTTATCAGACAAAACCACAAATGATAACAAGCCAAATCTTACCTCCCCAGTTAGTTTCACATCATGTTATCACAATACAAGCCCATTGATAATATGATGTTATCACCTTCAGTTTTATTCTAAAGGAAAAAAAATAAAATGGGATAACATCATGTTATCACAGTACAAACCCACTGATACATGGTGTTATCAAAGTAACTTATTCAAATCCCATTAGGGTTAACAACACCTATACTTGGTAGTGTTTTATTTGTTCCATACATGTCTATAATATTCAAATCACACGAGGGTTAACAACACCTATACGTGGTAGTGGTATATTAATTTGTCCCATGCGTGTCTATAAAATTAGTTGGCTAACCAGTTCAAATCTCATTAGGGTTAACACATACGTGATGGTGTTTTTTTACAAATAAAATAAAAGATTGATAACATGATGTTATCAAACACAAGTACAATAATAACATCATGTTATCAGGGTTTTAATTTTTTACAAATAAAAACAGAAGACTGATAGCATCATGTTATCAAACACAATTATAGTGATAACATCATGTTATCAGCTTTAAAAAATAAAAGGCAAGACTGATAACATGATGTTATCAATATAGTTAACTTTAAAAATAATTTTTTTTTTTTTTAAAAAAAAAAAAAGCAAGATTGATAACATGGTGTTATCAAGGAGAACTACAGTGATAACTTGTTCAAATCCCACTAGGGTTAGCAGCACCCTTACGTAGTAGTGGTTTATTTGTCCCATACGTGTCTATAAAATTAGTTACACAACTTGTTCAAATTCGATTAGGGTTACACATACGTGGTGGTGTTTTTTTACAAATAAAATAAAAGACTGATAACATGATGTTATCAAACACAACTACAGTGATAACATCATGTTATCATGCTTTTTGTTTTTACAAATAAAATAGAAGACTGATAATATCATGTCATTAAAGACAACTATGGTGATAACATGATGTTATCAGCTTTAAGTTTTTTTTACAAATAAACTACAAACTGATAACATTATCAGCTTTAAGTTTTTTTTACAAATAAACTACAAACTGATAACATGATGTTATCAAACACAATTATAACGATAACATCATGTTATCAAATTTAACAACTTTAAAAAAATAAATTATAAATAAAAGACAATACTGATAACATGATGTTATCAAGGAGAACTTGTTCAAATCCCACTAAGGTTAGCACACTCATACGTAGTAGTGGTTTATTTGTCTCATACGTGTCTATAAAATTAGTTGGGTAACTTATTTAAATCTCATTATGGTTAATAACACACAGACGTGGTAGTGTTTTATTTGCCCACAAATCGCACAAAAAAAAAATCAGATCATGTTATTAGCTTTAAGTTTCTTACAAATAAAAGAGAAAACTGATAACATGATGTTATCAAAGACAACTACAATACTAACATGATGTTATAAGTTTCAATTTTCTTACAAATAAAAAAGAAATTGATAACATGATGTTATCAAAGATAACTATAGTGATAACATCATGTTATCACCTTTAAGTTGTTTACAAATAACATGATGACTGAAAACATGATGTTATCAAAGATAACTATAGTGATAACATGACATCATGTTATCACCTTTAAGTTGTTTACAAATAACATGATGACTGAAAACATGATGTTATCAATGGATGCTACAGTGATAACATCATGCTATCACTTTAAAGTTTTTTATAAATTAATGAGAGGATTGATAACATGATGTTATCAAAGATTACTACAGTGATAACATCATGTTATCACAATAAAAGAACTGAGTTGACTCAATCTTAATGGCTAAGTTATAAAAGAACTGGGTTGACTCAATCTTCTTCTCCATGAAAGATCTGTAAAATAGTTTTGTTGTCAATTGAAAATCAAAATTAATAATTACAATAGTTCCCAACTTCATAATTGCAATTGAAAATCAAATGGTTCTACATTACTTATCATTTCCTTTGTATTTAAGACATGTTCACAACCCAAATATGTGCTATCTTCAATACCCAAAGACAACTATAGTGATAATATTAATAACATCAATTTATCTTGTTATTGACCTAATTGCACCTTCCTCCATGTGTTCTTTACACAAATTATCTTGCACAACCAAATTCGTGCACTTTCCACCATTTCTTTGAAATGTGCATGTTGATGATGAAGGATGGTGGATTTAGTTCATTGGCAATTAATTTCTTCATTTCAATCATCAATTAACAATAGCAAAGTGGAGAGAGAGAGAGAGAGAGAGAGAGAGAGAGAGAGAGAGGCGGTTTTAGATTTTTTTTTCCAGTTACAATAGGTATTTTAGACATTTGGGCCGGGCAGATTATTTGGTCAGCCCATGTCCTACATACTAATTGAAAATAAATTTTTTCCTTATGACAAAGTCATTTAAGAATCTTGTCCTGGGGCCCATTTCTCTGAAAATTAAAAAGGGAAAAAAGGGGACAAACACGATTTTGAGTTCCACCCGACTCTAAATGGAACCCGACTCTAAATGGACCTCCTAACGTCAGTCAAAAATATAATATAGAACCGTGATAACGGTGGAGACCGACGTTAGGGGAAGAGAGCGGAAGAGAGATTTCAAAAAACAGAAGAAGAGAGGAAGAGAAAAGAAAAGAGATTTCAAAAAACAGAAAAAAGACAGACAGACAGAAAATTAAAAAGGAAAAAAAGGGACAGACACGAGTTTAAGCTCCACCCGACTCTAAATGGACCTACACCGGTCGAATATAAAATTGGAAACAATTCTTGAACAAAATTCTTAATTCTGCAGCAGTAGCAGAGGCCAAATCTAGAACATTTACAGGAAATTTCAAATTTTCCAAAATTTACTCAGATATTCAAGACTCATAAACCCGATCTTCTACAAGCTTCACGAACGTATCTTCAATGAAAGGTTTCTACGGATGAGCCTCTCGGAAATCATTCTTCTCAAACCTCATGGAAAAAAATAGAATAAATATTTAAGAGAAAGATTTAGAAGGAGTGAGGAAATGAACAACAATAAGTAGCTCCGCCGGTGAGACTCTGATTTTGAAATACATTCACGAAGAAACGATTTAATTTCTTCTTCAAACACCACCTGTAAGTTATACAAAAAATAGCAATATTTCTCAAATAACCAAATAAGTTACAAGCATATAAACTTAAGACTAATAAGCATTTGGAATTTTTCATTTAACAAATACAGAGGCATGTTTATAGGAACTGTTATGAAATGTTAGAAATTATAATTTTAGACATTAACCAAGAAATTATATACCTTACAACAAATATCTTCGTGACGATTAATGATCTTCTCCTTCCCAAGCACACCTTCAACCACAATGTCTCTGTAGTTCCGACATGAATGATATGGAGAGTTAAAAATACATATAATAGTGGAGTTGCAACATTGATGTGGAGGGTGTCTCAACTCTCAAGACAATATTAGTGATTATGTATTATACCTGTTAGGACCTACGCTTGAAGAAATCTGCAGAGATGACAAAAAGTGGTTGGAAGGCATCAGAGTTTCTTTTGTACCCTCAAGAAGTCTCACCACATTCTTCATGGATGGTCTGTTAGAGCATTCCCAATGGTAGGTTTTAAATCACTTTTAGCAATTTTTAGTAAAAAACTCTTGTCAATAGTGGGTTTTAACACATTTTTCAAGCAAAACACTTTTATCTCCTTGGCAAATTTGCCAAAGAGTTAAAAGTGCCACATAGGACCATTTTATTAATTAAAAATTAGATTTCATCACAATGTACACTATATTTTTGGGGAAAAGTGAAACCTTAAATTTTAACCCTTGTTTTAAAACCAACCATTGGTAACTCTAAAAGTGCTAATCACTTTTATCATAAATTTTATGCTAAAACCTTTTCTCTCTCTCCTATATGGCACCCTTAAAACCCTTTTACTATTGGGAATGCTCTTAGAGGCCAAAAATTCCACACAGCTTAATGCAATTATTAATACTTTCTTTGCCATTTCTCGATCTTTTTCCTCAATGCAGTCTGCCATTACGGCATTACCTCCTCTAGTTTTCCTTTCTCATACTTGTCCCAAACTTGTCTGGGGAACCAGTCTTCAGCCTCTTGACTTCGATGTTTACTCATGGATACAATATCAAATAACATCATTCCGAAGCTATAAACATCACATTTGTGATTTACTTTATTTAAGTATGGCAGAGATAGCTCCGGTGCACAATAATAAGGAGTCCCTCTAAAATCAAACATGGTGACATGAGTTATATCCATCTTAAGAAGCTTAGCTAATCCAAAATCACCAATTTTAGGAAAAAAGTTTGAGTCCAGCAGAACATTAGAAGGCTTAATGTCATAATGAATTATACTGGGTTGACAATCCTCATGAAGATAAGAGAGCCCCTTTGCAATCCCAATTGCAATACTACACAAAGTCTCCCACTTTATACTTTGTTCTCCATTTAAAACTTTATCTAAAGATCCCATCTCCATGAATTCGTATACAAGTGCTTTCATATTGGGTTGGAAGCAGAAGCCATAGAGCTTGACCAAGTTTCTATGGTGAATCTTCCCTAGTGTGCTCACTTCAGCCATGAATTGATCTTTTAAGTTGTCGGCCAGTACTACTTCTTTGAGAACCTTAACAGCCACTTGCTCTCCATTGTATATGCCTTGAAAAACATCTCCAAATGAACCATAGCCTAACTTTTTAGAAAAATTTGAAGTGAAGTCTTGTAGCTGCTCAGGTGAAAATATCTTTGGTTTTTCTCTTTCCCATTGATGGATAAAGCTCTCTGCTATTTCCAAATTTTCTGTATCCTTCTGATTTGCCATGCATTAATTGACCAAAAACCTACCCATAACAAAAGCTTAAGTTCATGAATGGCTATTTATAGTAATAAAATACAATATTTTTTTTTTCCCGATCTAGATCACATTACTCTCAGCAAGCAGTATCACGAAACAATTCTCAAAGATACTTGATAATAAAATTACTTACCTAGAATGTTGAGCTGGTTAGAGAAGATCAATATAGTTAAACTCTCAACACTGCTATAAACTTGATGTAACTGAAGTACTCGAAACCCATTAATTCGATAGAAAATAAGAAATAGTTAGTGATGGATCTATGCAGAGGAAAAAAGAGAGAAGAGGAAAGGGGAGAGGGCTTTCACTAATTCACTCTCAGTCTCTCAAACTTAATTAGAAGCTTTGATAGAACTCTTCTAAGATTCATTTGAGTGATGAACACTGAGCAGTAGGTATCAGAGCATCAATTATTAATGGTAGGTATAGATGTCTGTGTCTTGGCTTCTCCTGGAGATCATGGATCAGGTCAAATTAATTAAAAATCAATGAAGAAACACGTTACTACGTAGAGCTATTTTTTTTTTTTTTTTGGTAAACGCATTGATTTAGTACGCTAACCATGATTAAATAAAAAAATCATGATTGAGTTCAAGGGAGGAAACAATGATTAAAAAAAAAATCATCTGTCTTGTGGGCTAACCATGATTAAATAAAACAAATCATAGATTTGGTTAAAGGTACAATATGATTGACTTCATGGGAGGAAACAAGGGATGATATAATACCAAAGAGATTGATCAACAAAGGTAAAAAAACCTATGTTTGATCCACCTATTGTTTTTCAATCTTTTTGAACCCAATCCCTCCATCCCCTATCATAATAAAATAAAAAGCTAATGGCAATAATAAAAATGAAATATATTGATAAAAACTTATCTCCAGTCTTCTCCATTCCGCGTTATTTCTCTAGCACCAAAGAACATTCTCCAATGTCCATTTATTGGAAAGATGTGAGGTGTAGTCTGGGCTGGTAAAAGCATTGATTTAGGCAATTCCTGGATTTCAAGTTCTTCCAGAGATGCGAACTCAATAATGCAGACAGAAAGAAAACATTGGAGGTTCTCCAATTACATTAATATTCTCAGAGACTTCTCACAGAGATAGCTGTGAGAGAGAGGGAACCAATGGCAGAGTTTCCAGGTTTGGGCAGACCAATGGAAAAAGGTCATCCCAGATAAGCAGCACAATGCTTCCCTCACTTCTCTATCAACCGTTGTTCCAATTTATGCCTGTCCTGGAAATCAAATTCTTCCAGTGGTGTGAATCCTTTCACCATGATGCTTGTCACACAAGGCATTCTTAAATCCATTGTCATCTCATACCACCTCGCAATGCAAGTATCTTGGGAAATGGAGATGACAGATTGGATGGGCGCAGAGATAAGGAAAGAAAACCAAGGATATACCCTAATAAGATTTTTCTTTCTAATGTTTTGGTAAAAGATTCGGAACTCAAATGAATCAATTGAAACAAAGAAGTACAAATGAATTAGTTGGAAGCCAAGCGCCACAGCAAAGATCAAAGCCATACAATACAAAAGATATACAAACTACAAAGGCATAATCAAATATAGTTACTTTTGAGCTCGAGTGATGAACTCTTTTAGCTGGCATGCAAATGAGCAGGGTCACTCTACTTAATTCATTTCTTCATCCAATCAGACCACCTCGCAAATACGTTGGAAGCCTCAAACTTACCTGAGAATTTCATCTTTTGAGCCAATTCTTCTAGAAATTTTGGCCTTCCGGCTCTAGAAATCTGCCGCAAATTTATTGTAGTCAAGCTGAGGAACCTTCATACATTTCTCTATCACTTCCCCAAATATTTACAAGCCTCTTCACATCTCCCATATCTTATATTATATAATAAGACCTTCAACAAATACAGTATATGAGTTTTCATCAGGACAGAAACCATTGGATGCCATTTCCTCCCACACAGCACAACCCATCTCATGGTTCTTCACCTGAAAATAAGACTTCATCATCATGTTATAAGTGTGGATGTTTGGCTTGTGTCCATTCTGAATTATTTTTTATATATCCTAACTGCATCATCTGGCATTTGCCAATTGGTCATAAGTTTAATGAGAACACTCTTCATCTCTTTTAGCAATTGATAGACCTTATCCATCATCTTCTGGTTTCCAAACCCAATCATCAAACATGTGTATACCGCAGGATCGGGATACCAACCAACATCAAACATTTCGTCAAAATATTCAACAGCTAGTTCCATCTTATTTCTCTTACACATGCAAATCTCTACTCAAAATGGTGCAGCATCAAACATTTGGTGAAGAGCCGTTGCCTTACATGAGTTCAAACAACTTGATTGCTTCAGAGTTCAGACTCCCTTCTACCACTCAACAATCCTTCAAGCATTATGTTGTGAGCTATTGTCGCCACCTCATCTAATGGTTAACCTTGGTATTATAGGTAGAACCACAGAATTCTATCCATAATTTCAAATTGATTTGTCTTCCCAAGTATTTCCATCATCGAATATATTATATGTCCTCGAATCATGCTCAAACCCCGGTTTCTTCCCTGCCCAACTGAAAAAAAAAAAAAAAAAATCTAAAAGCTGGCTTTCTAGTTTCTAGCATGCCGAAATTGAGCTAACACATCCATCACAAGATCATGAGTTAAATCGATACCACATTGGTCAAGAATAGCGTCCATATTCTGATCTGATGCAAACAATTCATTAATCACCTTACATACTCTCATCATTACTCTCAATTTCTTCCACCCCCTCATTATCATTAACAATACTGTAATTCAAAGTTGGGATTTTTATTCTCAAATGAAAAGGGGTTTCTGATATAGTTGGTTTAAGTTGAATTGGAAGTTTTTTACTTAACAATTGTGATTTTTGTAAAAGAAAAAGATGGTGAGTATGATTAAGAGAAGAATGAAGAGAATCAGACATGGACAAAGACATAACATTAAACAAGAACCACATTTGCTCTCTTTGTAAAATCTTTTTCTTCGTTGTATCTGCTGAAATCCATGGGTTGAGCTGACGAAGAAGCCACGAGAGAAAAAGATAGGATTTTTACTGAGTTTTCTAATTGTGAAAACAGCCATTGTTCTGCTAGCTGTTATTCGGTACATTTTCGGTATGGTGTATTACGGTACATTTGCTTGTACACCACACAATCTTCCCACGTGGACTCAAGTGGAAACTTGCAACCGGTTAGTCTAAAGTCAACAAAAATTTCCTCTTATTGTTTCTTGAATTTTGTCATATATAGCAATTTTGTCATCCATACAACTGCCATCTGTATGTTTAACTGAAAAACTAAAAAAAACAATAAAAATTGCATAACCCGTTACCAAGTTGTCCTAGTCACATTGTGTGGACGAAAATGTTGCTCGCAAAGTAATGTACTGAGTTAAAATGTATTGAATAAATGGCTTTGTTCTGCAACTCCATCAAATGGAACAGAGTGTGTGTGTGTGTGTCAGTGTGTGGACTTTGGTGGTCTGGTGTTTGTGTCTGGGCTAAATGAAATCAAAGCCCAATCAGCTTATCCAACTTCGGTGTTTAGCCCAACAGAGTGTGTGTGTGTGTGTCAGTGTGTGGACTTTGGTGGTCTGGTGTTTGTGTCTGGGCTAAATGAAATCAAAGCCCAATCAGCTTATCCAACTTCGGTGTTTAGCCCAACAGAGTGTGTGTGTGTGTGTCAGTGTGTGGACTTTGGTGGTCTGGTGTTTGTGTCTGGGCTAAATGAAATCAAAGCCCAATCAGCTTATCCAACTTCGGTGTTTAGCCCAACAGAGTGTGTGTGTGTGTGTCAGTGTGTGGACTTTGGTGGTCTGGTGTTTGTGTCTGGGCTAAATGAAATCAAAGCCCAATCAGCTTATCCAACTTCGGTGTTTAGCCCAACAGAGTGTGTGTGTGTGTGTCAGTGTGTGGACTTTGGTGGTCTGGTGTTTGTGTCTGGGCTAAATGAAATCAAAGCCCAATCAGCTTATCCAACTTCGGTGTTTAGCCCAATTTTTATTGCAATGCTACCATGAAAAATTGAAAACAAACACACGAGCTTTTTCTTCCTTTCTTTCTTCTTCATGGTTTCTTTCTTCCAGGTTGTGATTTGATATGCTATGATTATCATGCATGGAGGATTTTTGAAATGTTTAATTGGTTTCTTTTAGTTTCTTTATTCTTTATAATAAACAGCTTGGATCTTTGTTAACTGTGATATAGATGTGCTAATAAGAAAGATAGTTAGAAGATAAAAATATAATATAGAACATTAGAACTGGAAACAACTCTTAATAATTCTCTAGCAGTAGCAGTCTAGCAGAGGCCATATAATAGAGACACGTACAGATGATTCAGACTCAAAATTAAAGGATATCCACCCCATATTATAGAACAAAAAACACGCGCAATTAGATGCAGGAACATGAAATAGGTAGTAGGTTGAAGTACCAAATGTTGGGAGACTCCGTAGGAACACCTATAGCATCTTGTACTTGCAAGAACAACAAATAGGTAGCAGGGTGAAGTATCAAATGTTGGGATCATCGGCCTCCATATGAACACCTATAGCATCCAACCAAGCTCCACTTCTACCATGAAACCCAACAACTTTCCCAAGCTTCCCAGAAGTAAAGGGATCCCCCTTCACAATAAGGTTAACACCATAAGGTCCATGTATTTTCTTGTTGGTGATAAAACTTATAGATCTCACAGCAACAATGTTTAAGGTACCATGGCCATGTGTAAACCCTGTAATTCCCATCAAGTACTCACTTGGGTAATCAAACACTATCTGCAATCAAAAAATCGTAAATGTAAATGACAAGATAAAGTTGTTTCAATCAAACATGTTGGAGTCAGGGCAAGGGTTTTTAAAATAGATTATGATAGAAGTACTATACTTTGTCAGTTTGCTGACCAGAATTATGTCCATGCTTATCAGACCAACCGACTGACATTCCATCATTTCCGCAATACTCAATCTCGATCGAACAGATCTCTCTTCTGTCTCTGGCTATTTCAATCTGCAAAATGCCTGGGAAAACTCCATCATCCCATTCAGAACCTCCTAAGCCACCCCAAGGTCCATTTGATTTATATTTTATTTCAACGATTATTTCCCTCTCCTGTGTCATGCAATTTATAGAACAAACATTGAAAAGGTTCTCATTAGTAATATATATTAACATGTGTAAATAGTGTAAAGAAAAATTAAGGACAAAAAACTTGCTCACCATATGTCAGAAATGATTATCAAGATTATGAAAACTTCAAAAGAATATCACTATCTTAAACAATATAAAGGGAGATATTAACCTTTTTTTTTTTTTTAAAATGTTTAATACGCAAATACACCACTCCTGTTCTGTCCTTCTCTACAATGTTTGATAACATTACATCACAAGGGCCAAAAGAAAACATAGTGGCCTCGTACACTCCAGTAGATAAACCAGCCAGATAGTCTGCAGCTTGGTTCACCTCCCTATATACATGTTTAATCACAAAATTACGAAACATCTTACTTAGCTTAATAATCCCTTCCACTAAGTCCCTGCAATACCAAGGAGGAGGCTCCTCCCTTCTGATTAGCTTCATAGCCCTGAGAGAGTCTGTAGCAACTTCAATTCTGTTCACTTCTATAGCTCTAGCTCCCTTTAGACCATACCATATAGCCAATAACTCTTGTGTTATAACTGATTTAACCTTTTCCTTCTCATCATGACAATTAATCATCTCATCCACAACCCCGCTTTCAAACTCAAGGTTCCTGCAATTTCAAAATATATCAGAAGGGAGTTCAAGATACATGAAGGGCGGAGTTGCAACATTGTGGAGGTACGTCAAAAAATAATGAATCAATAAGAATAATAGGGATTGTACCTGTTATTAGGTACCATTATGCTCGAAGAAGCCTGCGAAGGAGATGACAAAAACCGATTACGAGGCAAGGGAGGGTCTTTTGTACCCTCAAGAAATCTCACTACATCACTCATGGATGGTCTGTTAGAAGCCGAAAATTCCAAACAATTTAGTGCAATCATTAATATTCTCTTTGCCATTTCTCGATCTTTTTCCTCGATGCAGTCTGCCATAACCTCCTCTAGTTTTCCTTTCTCATACTTGTCCCAAACTTGTCTGGGGAACCAGTCTTCAGCCTCTTGACTTCGACGTTTACTCATGGATACAATATCAAATAACATCATTCCGAAGCTATAAACATCACATTTGTGATTTACGTTATTTAAGTATGGCAGAGATAGCTCCGGTGCACAATAATAAGGAGTCCCTCTAGAATCAAACATGGTGACATGAGTTATATCCATCTTAAGAAGCTTAGCTAATCCAAAATCACCAATTTTAGGAAAAAAGTTTGAGTCCAGCAGAACATTAGAAGGCTTAATGTCATAATGAATTATACTGGGTTGACAATCCTCATGAAGATAAGAGAGCCCCTTTGCAGTCCCAATTGCAATACTACACAAAGTCTCCCACTTTATACTTTGTTCTCCATTTAAAACTTTATCTAAAGATCCCATCTCCATGAATTCGTATACAAGTGCTTTCATATTGGGTTGGAAGCAGAAGCCATAGAGCTTGACCAAGTTTCTATGGTGAATCTTCCCTAGTGTGCTCACTTCAGAGATGAATTGATCTTTTAGGTTGTCGGCCAGTACTTCTTGTTTGAGAACCTTAACAGCCACTTCCTTTCCATTGTATATGCCTTGAAAAACATCTCCAAATGAACCATAGCCTAACTTCTTAGAAAAATTTGAAGTGAAGTCGTGTAGCTGCTCAGGTGAAAATATCTTTGGTTTTTCTCTTTCCCATCGATGGATAAAACTCTCTATTGTTTCCGAATTTTCTGTATCCTTCTGATTTTCCATGCATTAATTGACCAAAAACCTACACATAACAAAAGCTAGCTTAAGTTCATAAATGGCTATTTATAGTCATAAAATACAATAGTTTTTTTTTGTTTTTTTTTCCAATCTAGATCAATAGATAGCAGTATCACGAAACAATTCTCAAAGATACTTGATATTAAAATTACTTACCTAGAATGTTAAATTCTCAACGCAGCTCTAAAACTTGACGTAACTGTAAAGAAGAAATACTTGAAATTAACAATAGAAAATAAGAATTAGTTAGTAGTGATTCATATATGCAGATGAAAAAAGAGAAGAGAAATTATTAGAAGGTCGAGTTGATAGCTAGAAGACAGTACTCTCGCTAAGAAATGAATGGTGCATGCTGCAGCTAGCTAATGGTTAGGTGCAGATCGATGTCTGTGTGTCTTGGCTAATTTATTTCCTGGATATCATTCATCAGGTCATATTAAAAATCAACGGAGAGACACCATTGTAGACTTAGTAGTAGTAGTGAGCAGTAGATGCATTAAATCTCTAATGGTTCAGCAAATTTGGTGGTCCACCAAGTAGGTATAGGGTTTAATGTTTGTTACCCAATTGATGAACATTTGTTATCAAAATCTTTTAAATAGTATAAAAACGTAGTACTGAATGTGGCCCCATATAGTAAGTGGTCTTGTGGATCGGATTCAATTAGATATTGAACCTTAGGTTAACTTCAAAATCATGCATGGATTTGGTTAACTTCAAAATCATGCATGATAGGAACTTTCATGGAAATTTGTACGATAGGTTGTCTTATTCTTTTTTCTCCCCTTCGATCATTTGACATACTTCTCCATCAAATATCAATATAAAGTTCATGTATGAATTTTCTTTCAAAGAAACGAAAAGAAAAACTTGGGGATATTTTGGTTTTGACAATTAAATCCGGAAGAATTTGTCAAATTCGATGAAAATCCGATAATACTGACGAATATTCGGTGTAATTCAATCGGTATGGTGTGTTTTACTAGAGCTGTAAATCTTGGCCCTTGGCCCTCAACCCTACCCGACCCAGCTCTAAAAAAAAAGCTCTTTCAGCCCTTACAACTCGGCCCTCATAAATTTTAGAGTCGGGTCGACCCGACCCTTAAAGATTTTAGGGTCGAGTTGAGGCCTAGATTTTGAGACATTGACCCAGCCCTTAACTCGACCCTTACTTGGCCCTCACTAAACCATTATCTTTTCGTTTTCTTTTTCTATATATTAATATTATAAATAATTAATAAATAATTTTAAATTTTATTTTGTGTTTGATTATATATTAAAGGTACTTGTACAATTGTCTTAATATTATTAGTTAGATGTATATAATTTATATAATGTATGTTTTAGTAAAAAAATATATTTATACTTAATTTAAAATATGAAAAAATTGCATGGGCCCTCAGGCCCGACCCTCAACACATATGAGGGTTGGGCCAACCCAACCCTAATATGTTAAGGGCTTTATCAATTAAGGGTCGGGCTGGCCCGACCTGGCTCATTTTACAACTCTATGTTTCACACACCGATCAAAATCCGAAGAATAATTCGATCTGAATCCTAAAAAATCGGCATAACTCGTGAAATATCTACGGATATCCTCGATATTTTAAACTATGGCCCCATATAGATAGTGGTCTTGTGGATCCAATCAGATATTGAACCATGGTTAACTTCAAAATCATGCATTGATTTGGTTAAAGGTAGATATGAAATTGTATCTATGAATATATATAGGAACTTTCATGGAAATTTGTAAAATATGTCGTCTTCTTCTTTCTTCTTCCCTTCAATCCTTTGACATACTTCTCCATCAATATCAATATAAATTTCATTGAATTTTCTTTCAAAGAAACGAAAAGAAAAACTTGGATATATTTTGGTTTTGACCATTGAATCCAGAAGAATCCGTCAAATTCGATGAAAATCCGATAATACTGACTAATATTCGGTGTAATTCGATCGGTATGGTGTGTTTCACACATCGATCAAAATTCGAAGAATAATTCGATCCGAATCCTAGAAAATCGGAATAAATCGTGAAATATCCACGGATATCCTCGATATTTTAAACTATGCCCCATATAGTTAGTGGTCTTGTGGATCCAATCAGATATTGAACCATGGTTAACTTCAAAATCATGCATGGATTTGGTTAAAGGTAGATATGATATTGTATCTATGAATATAGGAACTTTCATGAAAATTTGTACAATATGTTGTCTTCTTCTTTCTTCTTCCCTTCGATCCTTTGACATACTTCTCCATCAATATCAATATAAATTTTATTGAATTATCTTTCAAAGAAACGAAAAGAAAAACTTGGATATATTTTGGTTTTAACCATTGAATCCAGAAGAATCCGTCAAATTCGATGAAAATCCGATAATACTGACGAATATTCAGTGTAATTCGATCGGTATGGTGTGTTTCACATATCGATCAAAATTCGAAGAAAAATTCGATCCGAATCCTAGAAAATCGGAATAAATCGTGAAATATTCACGGATATCCTCGATATTTTAAACTATGACCCCATATAGTTAGTGGTCTTATGGATCCGATCAGATATTGAACCATGGTTAACTTCAAAATCATGCATGGATTTGGTTAAAGGTAGATATGATATTGTATCTATGAATATAGGAACTTTCATGGAAATTTGTACAATACGTTGTTTTCTTCTTTCTTCTTCCCTTCAATCCTTTGACATACTTCTCCATCAATCTAAGTTATAAGGGACAAGGCAATCTCAAGTTTGTTGAGACAAACTTATATAAATTTGTCTCTGGACGGACCAGATTTCAAGTTGGAGGTCGAAATCTGATTTGGATCGTTGATATTTCTCGATCACAGTGTTTTTTTTTTCTTTTAATATAAGTTATAAGTTAAACGTGGGTTTAAATAAAAATGATCGGTTGGGCTTAAGTTGTGGGCTTCGGTTGATAAAATTTAGGTCCAAAAAGTTTATAAAACAAAACAATCTCCTCCCTTTCTCTCTTTCTTCAACCTTGATCTTCTTCTCCAAAACCCTCTTTTTATTAGTTCTTCTCCAAAAGAAAGAATTCTTCTCAATTCTTAAAATTGGTTTATGAGTTTGTAAAGAGTTTTGGACTATGGGTTTACATTTTTTTTTTGTCTGTACTCTAATGTTCTGTGATTGATTTATGGTGTTTTGCTTCAGACAAGAAAAAAAAAACACACAGAATTCTCCAAATATTATGTATTGTAGTTAATAGAGGAAGCCCTGCTATAGTGATTATTATAGATTATGTTGTCTTCATGTCTTCCATGAAAACAATGGTTCTCATAGAAATGAGAATTGCAACTATGCTAATTTATCTATGCCAAACATCAATGAAAGCGAAAATACACCCCCTTGTAACCATTCTTTTATTGATGCACCCCCTTGTAACCATTCTTTTATTTATAAAATTACCCTTTAGCAAAAAAAAAAATAAATAAATAATTTATCTATGTGATTTGATTTACTATAACTAATTTCAATCCCCAGCGGGAGGGAACAAGTGTCTTCTCTGCAAAACAACCATCAGATTTCTCATCGTTTCAAAATGCAAGTACTTCACTTCCTCAAGCTGGCCCTCATTTTTTCCCCTAAAGCAAAGAGTAACAGCAGAACCACAGTGCTACAAGAGGTTTAAAAAAATTAGCCAATGATGGTATAAAATGTCAGACTATAAACCATGTGGAAACTATGATCGAAGGAGGAGGAGGAGGAGGAGGGGGCAAGCTGATGGATTTACACCAGAACCCTTAGATTTATGTATAAAAAGTGACTTGCAATCTCAATATATCTCTTAAAACAAGTTTTTGGCTATCAGGGGTTTGCTAACCAGCCAAAGATCAGAAAAAAGATTGGTCCCCAAGCTGCAAAAGTTTCTGATGAGGTGGTGTAGCAATAAAATTTAAAATGAAAAACATGATAGTCCAGATTTCTTTTGATTTCTTTTCATACAGTCCTAACACATGGGCTAGATGGATAAGTATCTATGATCGACGTGAATGTAGGTGTATTTGAATGTGTAGTCATGTATATTCTGTTAGACCATAATGCAACAACAACCAGAATACATTACATTTATGGGACTATAAAAATGTTTTACTTTCAGTTTTAGATCATTACATAGTTGAGATTATCTTTCTTCTTTTCGTTCGAATCATTCACTTTGCTTAATTTTTTTTCCATGGTTTTGGCAATGCAGAACCAATGTGTAAATACAGGAAAATCTTTGTACTCAGGCACTGTGAATGGAGCCATCCACGTCATTATTGGTCGTGGGGGCAACCACTTATCAAAATTCACAATTAATGTGTGATATCATTTGCAATTTGGCAAATGTGATTAGTTGGAGTATTTTCAAAGATACCGGCTACGGGTTTATCAAAATGACGGCTTTCAAACATTCATCTTTTTTTTTTTTTAGCTATATTGAATTTCTATGAATGCCACAGCTGAGGCATGCCTAGAAGTGGACAGAGACAAGATGCAACACAGGTCAGGCCACAGCTTTAGGGAGCTCCAACATGGTTGGTATCAGCATCTGCAGGTGCCAATCTGACAGCAACAGCAAGCGAGCAAGTTCTGACAAGGAGGCTTGGAAGCTCTAATGTTGTAGTGTTTTTCATGTAACATGATTTTTGAATAGTTATACGGCTGAACTGCTGGACTATTGCAGAAATAACAACACAACAGGTCAGTGATCTTTATAAAGAGATACCTTACAGATTCTTGGTAGCTCTAATATGGTGACTTTATGGGGTATCTGTTTGTGTTCCTATTAGTTTGTAAGGTTGTATCTATGGCCTCCAGATTACATAATGCTTCAAAATATAACTTGATAACCTCAACCATTTTTTTGTGGTTCAACACACATCATTTGTTTTTTTACTGTCTGTGGTCTACAGATGATTGGAACCAGATATTAGCCAAGATTGGAGTTGATTAAAATCCGGATGTATCATTTAAAGAGTGGAGATGGATTTTGAAGCACTTTAGCAGAAGTGATTTGAAAAGCATTATCATTCAAACTATACCTAGACTTACCAAGTTGGTGAGCTGCAACTCTCCTGTTGCTGATTGGTATATGCTCAAATGGATCCTATGTAATCAGGGACTGTAATGGGAGGTTGTCAGAGTTTTTTGTGCTGGTGGGACATCTATTTCCATCCTGTACTTAGAACTGAGTGCTATATTGCAAGGTGTTAAGATGGCTCTTAATTGTGAATGCAAGAAGTTGATGATCAGGACAGACTCTAAGTAGGCTGCATATATATAGTGAATGGTATTTATATCATCTATTTCGAGAATAGTGGGTCAGTTACAGGGACTGAAGATACTACTGCAGTAGTTTCAAGCCTATCGGCAATGTCTCGTGAAGCCAATTATGTCGCAGATTACGTTGCTAATATAGGAAGCACTACTAATGATGTAATATGCTTTTGTAATCCTTAACAAAAGGATCAATTATTTTTGGTCAATAGAGATGCACAAGGTCATGTATATGTGAGAATCTAAATCATTTGATAGTTATGTTAGTTTAAAAGAAAATTTGAGCCTGTGGTAATTATGGTTATGAGTTTAATATTTGGGGTTTTTATACTTGGATAATGTCTGACTTATAATTGTTAGGAACTTGGGATTGGGGTCCTTGCAAATCATGAATAATGAATGTACAATACATTCTCATATTATAAAATGAGAATTATTTGATAAATCTGTGTGTATGTAGAACTAAATGATCACAAAACACATGTACATACAACCCTGGAAATGATATGTCATTACCCCGATCAAGTCCAGAAAATGATACGAATAATTTATATAATCTCATTTCATATGTAAATGGATACATGGTACCCATAGAATGCATGTGCATCACCACACTGCTTCACTGTACCCTGCACCACAGCAAGACAATCAAATAGAAAAAAGAGATTTTTGGACATACCCCCATTTGAAAGTTGAAATTTGAGATACCCTATTAAAAAAAAATTGAGATACCCCAAATTCAAGATGTGGTGTTATCTTAGCCGTCCATCATAAAACTCACCTACGGCTGTAAAGCTCTTCTGTCTTGAAATAGGAGGTATCTCAAAAAAAAATTCATATGGGGTATCTCAAATTTCGACTTTCAAATGGAGGTATGTCCAAAAATACCACAAAAGTCATAGAAAAAATAAATTAAAAAAAAAAATGTTATAAAGTTGCATTAATAAGGGAATAACATATATCAGGTTTTTACGTAGAAAATCCACGGAAATGTTGATCGAGTATCCAAAAGATATGCCACACTCAGTGTCCTTGCTAAACCTAGAGATGTAACTTGAAAACTGCTTGAGACATCAACAGGTAATCTGACTAACTGGTGTGTCTTTAAGAGCAACATTGAGAGATTTGATGTTGTTGCAACAAGTAAGAAATACAGGTTCTCAGATCACCCATCACTAGATTGCATGTCACCTGAGCTATTCTACTAATAGAGAGAAATCATGATGATATACAAGCCCTTCTACAAAATTATATTCAAAATAAGAAAATCCAAGTAAAATGACCAATATGATTACAAATTGATTTCAAGAATATTGGCTAATAGGCACATTCGTTATCAAGATTTGAGTGGAATGCACATCCTTTGGATGTATTATACAAAAAAAATTGAATAGAATTGGATATGTTGTTTGAGGTAGATCTTTTATTTTACGTTATATTTATATATTCAGTAATTGAGGAGAAAATTACTTATCAATTTATTTACATGACCTTAATTACCTAAATCAAAATCCATTGGTGAATAATTTTAGTAATATAAATGAGGCATTTAGAGAAAGGTGTTCATCTTTTAGTTAGTTTTATTCTTATTTTATCTTTTTTGTCCAAAAATATTATAATAAGCATAATAAAAAAGTAAGAAATCAAAAAAATATGGTATATCTAAGTTAGGATTGGGTGCTTGCACACTGCAAACATTGTTGACTTGTTGAAATGATTGCTTGAGGCACGTGCTCATAATTACAAAAGAATCAGCTCAAACGTAGCATTAATGTTGGTTGGTTTTTCGAGCCGCTAAAACTGAATGTTGTGTATTAAATGACATATATAACCATTAGATGTATAAATAAATTTTGGGTAGAATTGAATGTATCATATCAAATAATTAATAAGGTTAGAATTGGAAGAAATTGGAAAAGTGACCAATTCTAAGTGACAAAGTTACTGTTGCAACTCAACAGAGCCCTTTTAATAAGTTCTAAGACAGTTCCACACAAATTCCGGTGCTTAACAGTAAATTGAAGTTACCTGTGGATTAATAGGGTTGTCACAAATAGGAATAGGGGGCAACATAATTCAGCAATAACAATGGTGTTTAGGTGCAACAACGGCAACAAACAAAGGTGGTTTGAGAATATAGTTGTAGTTTGGAATGTCAAAACTGACAGTGAAAATTGTTTTTTTATTTTTATACTAAGTGTTAATTGATAGGATATATGTGTCTCCTATTTTTGTTGTCTGTAATGATGACAATTTCTATTTATTTGTTTTAATGGCAGTCATATTGATCACACGAAGGGATAACCAACTAATATTCATGAAACAACTATTCATCTAATGTATGTCTTATTCATTTGCTTTAATGTTTGTCTTATTATCAGATCTTTAGACATGTTTTGCAGTGAATCATACCATCAATTTCCCTTTAACTTACAAATGTGTAAATTATATGCTTAGGTTTTTTATTTATGGGTTCTATCTATCTTCGCATTGAACTCACTTTATCCGATTAAAACCCATTACTGGGTGTGTCTTTGTGTGTGTGTCTTACACAACATAATTTAATTGCATCTCACTGGTCTATTTTTTTTTAGTTTAGGATGTTCTAGATGTAGAAACGACCGTCTCAATGAGAGCTACCTGAGCGGATGTGGTATGCTTAGCTTCTGATGAGTAGGAGTTATTGGGTGAAAATATATGTAGTAGATGTTGGTGCCTAGGAACTTGTTGGAGACTTTTTCAACTATCATTCCCTGGTTTTCTTTTATATAGCTTTTAACGGTCTTTTATATTAATTTTCTCCTAAAAGTGTGGATTGAATTTGACTCAAGTGTTCGTTGTATGATAATTGCAAATTGTCATTTTAAAGATTATTTGTTGGTGAATTGTAAGCGATCATAGATACCAGGTTATATTTCTCATTGCTTCCTTGAATGCTTTAGTGTTGTTATTGTGTGTTTTTGTATATACGCATTTTGTTGCCATTAAATTGATTGTTAACAATAAATGCAAGGTTGCATTTTATTTTTATTTTTTTGTGCTTGGTTCAATACCCATAATGGATGTAGCAATTTAACAGGATACGGGTAGCAAACTACTCCTAATTACTGGTGGGATTGTAGAGAGTATGATCATGAAAGTTTCAACTTATCATCTCTAATTTTGGTAGCAAAATACCTTTGTAGCTATTTGGTAGCAAATTTTATTTATTTGAAGTTATTGACTGATTGTAGTGATGTTTTTTGTATGATCATGAGAGGGACATATATCTAATTTTGATGGAGCAGCTAGATTCGTAATATAGTATAGTTTCACGGGCTATCCCGATAAAGACTCAGAGTGAGTCTTTGTGTCCTGTTTTTAATTGTTTCAGCAATTCAATATCTTAGTGTGAATATTTTATTATAATCAAAATTGTAGGGAAGATTATGGTAACAAGATGGATCAGTTTCTGCAAAGATGCTTCTACCATTCAGGTCAGTATGGTTCTGATGAGTATTTCTTGGAACTGCGTAATATATCTATTAAAAAATACTACTTTCGCAGTTCTTTTTTTTTTCCTGGACTGTTGTTTTTTAGTGTTGATAATGTGATATTTGAACCCGACGATGCATGATTTAAGCATGTTGATCAGGGATGTATCTATTTGACATATCAAAATGATGCCCTCACTGTTATATCACTTCGAAGATCATTCTTAGCTTCATTTTGTATTAAACTACTTAAATTTGTATTTGTATGTTCAATTTGACTTAAAATTTATGGTGTTATTAATTACAATTTTCCAGTTTGAAGGAAAATTTTCATTGATTTGAAAGCCAACACAACTACAAGGTAATTTCTTTAGTCTATGCACATCAAATGAAACTTAATAACATCATTGGTGCGTTAATCCTTTCTTTGTGGATACAAAATTTAATAAAGATCGTAGTTAATTTTACATTATAATGCATTTGCACAAACATAAGATTGCAGTTAAGTTGACATTATTATTAGGGTGATTTAGGTTTTGGTCACCATTTTTTAGTATAAATTAGGTTTTGGAGCCGGTTTTTTTCTTTATTAGGGTTTAGAGCTGAACCGGCAATTGACCCAAGTAATTGTTTATAATGGCCAAAATACCCCTGATCAAAACTATATTAGGGTTAGTGATCACGTGCAGATCACGTGAGTTTCAGGGGTAAAATTAGGTATTTTGAAAATATTTTCGGTTCAACCGGGTTTTTTTAGTTGTTGGTTCGAAAATGAGCTCTAAACCCTAATAAAGAAAAAAACCGGCTCCAAAACCTAATTTATACTAAAAAGTGGTGACCAAAACCTAAATCACCCTTATTATTACATTATAACAAGGCGTCAGCTTTTTAACTAATTTCGTGAGCTACCTAATAAAGCGACAATTCTTAAACAATTAGATGCTTATAAAGAGAATCCTAGGCAAGGTATCCATAGTGAGAGAAGGGGCAACAAACAATATAAAATGGCAAGGTATTCATAGTAAGATAAAAGTGGCAGTCGATATATTTGTTGCAAGGATTAAAACAGGTGGAACATATTTTGATTTTTGTTGATTAAGTAAAATACTTAAATAGCAAGTATTTTGATCCAACTGAAAGAAATTTTGTTCTTTTAACCTGTATTAATTAAACTCATTCATAGTCATTAGGAATTAAATTCAACTATTTTTTTTTCCACCAAATTTTGATAAAAAATAATAACTATTAGCCATTTTCTATAGTAGTGTGCAATGGATGATTAAAACTTCCAGTTCTTAGTTTTATACACTGAACACATGCAAATTTCTTGGTGGTTGGCTTTTTTCTTTGTTTTTAAAATTTGAATCATTACTGATTTTGATAAATTGATTTTTTTCTTTTCAACACCTGATTGCCAATGGAAATCTCATTATTGTGTATCAGAGACTTAACAACATAAAGACCACCAAAGTATGTGATGGTTCTAAACATCATGAGTGGATTAGAAAACCATTCAGATCAGAGGTATTTGACAGCAAGTGTGGATTTGTTTATTTGTTAGCTCATTCCTATTCCTGAGTTGTGGACATTAGCTGGTTTTAAGCCACATAACACAGATTGTATATATTGCAGACATAAGCTTTGTGGTTTCATTTTTTGGAAACTGTTCTTAGGTGTGTAGTTCTTGAGGAAGGAAGTGGAAGTGGATTTCTCAGCACCTCATTGGAGAGCTATGGGACAAACTGGAGATGCTAACACATTTGACTTCCATGACAGATAGATAGAGCTGCCTCGGCTAGGTAAGATATCAAGACACTAATGTGTTAAAGGTTTTGGAGTAATTATAAGGTTAATTCATTGGGATTAGGTTGTCTTTCTTTCCTTTTAATATGTTGTATTTTGCATTCTTTCGTGATTAATAATTTTATGTTTCACATTAAGATTCAGTTCATGCATCTTAAGCTTTTAGACCACTCACCAAAAGGTTTAAGCTCTAGATGACTAGATATATTTCTGAGGCATTTCTGTAACTTTAGATCACATGATTCTGTAGGAAAAGATACATTCCAGTTAAACTCCCATCATATGTGATCATATGATAGGAAAAGATCATATGTGAAAACTTCCATTCATATCGCTTAGTACCAAAGTGTCTCCTAAGCGTCTTATCCACCACACATCTTAACAATTATTCAAATCTTGAGAGTCATCATTATTCTATATCCTCAAGATTTGTAGAGATTTTAGTAATATATGGTGAATATATGCTTAGGAGAGTGCTTGGTCCTAACTCCTAAGTGCTATGGTTCAAAGTTTTTTCTGTCATATACAAAGCCCTATACTGTATCAGAAGTTGGTAATGGAAGTTTGACACATTCTTTTGACGAAACTATAAAGAATAAAAGCTTATTTTAAGTTGAGTTCCGATGGTTGAAAAACTTGATAATAATATGTCTAACAACAAGAGCCTTTCGTACTTTATAATTGCCTTCATGTTGATCTACAAATCATATTAATAGTTTGTTGGTGTACACTTTCATAGTTCCTAAGGATGTTATTTGTTTTCTTTCTTTACATTGGGTTCTTATAGTGGAAGTGTTGTAAAGCATAGATCATTACCATGTTTGTAGACTTGGAGTCAAACGGTTAGCTTTGGGCAATCCTCAAGTGCACCACATCCTGTCCCATTGTCTGCCCTGCCGCAAATGCTGCCTAAATCTGTCGGGGAATTGTTTGAAAATGTAGCTTTGGGTGTGTTGCGTTTTCGTGTTAACTAATATGCACTTTACCCGAAGCAACCCATGCTCGTAAACACATATGGCTCTGTTGTATTGATAGCAGATGGTACTCACGCAGATGTTGCTGACCTGTAATTGATACAACCCTGAAACTACTATTGAAATGAAAACATGATGAAAATGTTTTTTTCTTGATTTTTTCTTTTTTTTAAATTTTTTTTCTTTTTTTGAAATTTTTTGTGAAGATGATAACTAATGGTCATTTATTAATCCTCCTATCACCATTTTGTTATCTATCATGGTGAAAGCATTCTTCATTTTAACGAAATCATTGCCTATCAGACTATATATTTACAAGAGATGAATATAAGTACTAAAGATCAACAAACACACCAACTGATCGATAAAATGTTGAAAGTACAAATCACACAAACATATAATTTAAAAACTGAAAATTATAGACTTAAGTACTAGACAAAGTGACATTTTAGATTTCTCATCCATTCTTAGGTTGTATGGGTTTTAAGGTTATTTATAATCCTTTTCGACTTTTGTACAGTAATTATTATTTCTATTATCACTTTTTGAGTAAAAATTTACAAATTTGTTAACACTAGCGTGGCGAAGCCACGGGTACAACTAGTATCAATATAAAGTTCAAGTATGAATATTCTTTCAAAGAAACGAAAAGAAAAACTTGGATATATTTTGGTTTTGACAATTGAATCCGGAAGAATCCGTCAAATTTGATGAAAATCCAATAATACTGAGGAATATTCGGTGTAATTCGATCGGTATGGTGTGTTTCACATACCGATCAAAATCCGAAGAATAATCTGATCCGAATCCTAGAAAATCGGCATAAATTGTGGAATATCCACGGATATATCCACGGATATATCCTCGATATTTTAAACTATGGCCCCATATAGTTAGTGGTCTCGTGGATCCAATCAGATATTGAACCATGGTTAACTTCAAAATCATGCATGGATTTGATTAAAGGTAGATATGATATTGTATCTACATAGGAACTTTCATGGAAATTTGTACAATATGTTGTCTTCTTCTTTCTTCTTCCCTTCGATCCTTTAATATTCTTCTTCATCATCTCTCCTGAGCCACTAATAACTTTGGGAAGAAGAAGATACCTAAGAAAAATTTCGTAACAAAGTGACTAAAAGAAACTCTTTCACCAAAAAAGAAAAAAAACATAAAACTCTTAAAAACTGAATAATGAGATTATTAACATATGTCCCTTAGATTAGTAATAGATACACTGGATCGACAAGCATTTATCATTAATTGGCTGCTGCTTGTTTAAATGACTTTTATCTATTCGTAGCCAAAGTGCCAAACAGAAAACTGGTTGCAGGCTTGCAGCATACAATTTCAAGCATAAAATAAAGCAATCCTGTGACAAACTCAATCATTTTTTTTTTTTTTTATAAAAGGTAGAATTATATATAAATTAACCAGAATGCAACATACAAGGCTGATCAGCTAGTTGCGTCAGGTGATATAGCCCCTTTGCATTACAGACCTACACAGAGGCTCCCTCTACATGTAAATGCAGAAAAGCATACAAACTTGTTATCTGAACCATGTCTATAAACCGGTATCTGCTTCTTTCCTTCAAGCTTTAACTCTTTAAACTGCTGCTTGCACTGAGAAGGTAGCATCCTGAAATATAACCTCATTCCGCACAGTCCAAATGCTCCATGTCAGGCCATAAGGCACCAGAGCCCAAATGTAAGCACCAATACCTGTCAGGTTCAGTTTTGGTCACAGTTTAATCACTGCCATGATACTAGTGAAAGAGAAGATAAGAACAAGATTAAGGTGGCAACTTGGTGGAGACAAAACCAAGGAGAGATTCCATTGTTCGTTCTGAATCATTTTCTTATATCTCCTAATTACATCCTCTGGCATTTGCCGATTGGTCATCAGTTTAATGAGAGCATTATATGTTCGTGCGTCATGGGGGCAACCCTTCTCTTTCATCTTCTTTAGCAACCGATAGACCTTATCCATCTTCTAGTTTCAAAACCTGACCATCACAATCCTAATTAAAGACAGGTAAAGCATTAACAGAATCACAATCCTAATTGTTTTTGTAGCATGAAAGTGTGAATTGTATTATAAACTGTCACCAGAGTTACAAGGTACATACAAGAAACAGAGGACAACCCTTCAATTAGTCTTAAAACATACAACTTCAGCAATGTCATTTACTCACTCTATAATAAATCCTATTTGGTTGTTCGATCTCTGACACAAATCAGGAAGATTATCCCACCATGGTTCCACCCCTTCTATCCATGCTTAGAAAGAACATCAGCAGTAAAGAGCCCATTTTGCCTAGACTAGTATCCTGCGAGAATTTCTCTTTGTCGAACTAGGGGGTTTCGCTCTTCGTCCTCAATGGCTGGTGATATATCAATACCATCGTCCTTGAATACTGGGTGGTGGATGTTGTAGTTCGGTATAGTCAGCTCATACACTATTGCAAAATGAAAGCAAGCCACAAAGGAGTCATCGCGCTCAAGCAGTTAATTGGCACATTTACCAGCCCTTACATGCACCAAATCTTTGTAGTATATAATGCACAAGGCACTTGCCTTCGATCTTAAACATTCATTATTGTTTAAGAACAGAAACTTCAAAGATTTTCAAACCACATCTTCTAAATATACCAGGAACAACTAAACTAAAACAAGGACTTAACATAATGTTTTTAGACGAGAATGAAATAAGAAAACAAATTTTCTTTTTTTGTTATGGAGTGAAAATTAAACCAGTTTCTTAAACCAAACAAAGAGAGGAGCAACATGGAACTTGAGAAAGAGTATTAAAAAGAGTGCAAACATAAACAAAGGAAAATGGCTCTTCTTGTTAAGATTTGGTTTTGAAACCTTATCTCGTCGTACTTCTTCATACACCCCTTCCACCCAAAGATCTCCAGAAATCTGCAAATTAAGTTTTCGCAGTAAATCATCAAAGGTAATAGATATAGCTAAAACCTAAAAAATATTTAAACGTGGGAATATCTTTTTCTATGAAGTATGAAATACGTATTAAGGAACCGTTTAATTCGTGTGAAATAGATTTACCATATTCAAATATTCGGGAAATAAAATTCATAATGTAAATATGTTTTTAGCAATAGCAAGAGTTCTTTAACATTGAGCTCCCATAAAAATCATTGGAAATTCATGTAAATATGTTTTTAGCAAGAGTTTTTTTTATCATATGTCCCTCTTGATGTTGCTATTAACTTAAAGAGCGTTTAAAGATAATTAATATACCCCCTATATACTGTACCACCAATGTGTTCATCACTCCGGCCAGCTCCAAGAAGCAAAACAATTAATAAACCTGGAAATGTTACAAGAATTTATGTACAGTATCTTAAGAATAAAGAAAGGGAGATTTAAACCTTTTGCATCACATTAGCAGGAGGATAAAATTTCAACTCCCACGAGAATTCATCAATGTTTACTTGAACCTTTTCTTTCTCACGCGAATTAACGATCTTCCTCCTGTCATGCACACCCCTAAGCTCACCCTTCTTGTGATTCTCCGATAGGCATGGGATGGAGATCGAGTTAAGACAAAAAGTGGAGTTGCAACATGCCAGCGTGCATGGTAAAGCAGTATCCAAAACAAAAACAACAACAAAAACAAATACACTTCGTGATTGTACCTGTTACTTGGAGAAACCTGCAGAGATGGCAAAACACAATTATGAGGCATCAGAGGGTCTTTAGAACCTTCAAGAAGTCTTACCATGTCCTTTATAGATGGTCTTTCCGATGCCCAAAATTCCACACAGCTTAGTGAAACCAGCACTCGGTTGTTTGACATTAATTTTGTGACATTGGATGTTCATGGTTATCTCGCCTTGAGTTCATTGTTAGGAAAACCTCGTTGTACGCGCGTCGTCCCTAATCCTTCTCTTCGCGTCAAGTTTGTCAAAAGTGAGTTTTTGGGTTTAGGACGTACGTACCTAGTTAGGGCGTTCGTACGTCCAAGCAGGCAGCGATCTTTTACAGTGTGGGGACGTACGAACGTTGTTTCGACGTACGTACGTCCAATGTGGATTTCAGCAATTCCGGCCCATTTTGTGTGTGTTCTAACCCTAAGTATAAATAAGGTTTCTCTACCAAAGAACAAATCAGTTCTTTGGCCGTCCAATTCATCTCTAGTCTTGGAGTTTGTTTAGGTTTTGGTTTTAGGTGGCTTTGGTGATTGAACTCATCTTCTTCTTCCCCATTCATCTTCTTCTTCATTATTGTTTATATTGATTTAGCTTCGAGTCTTCTTGTGTGTTCATCAAGAAGCCCAGTATCCTTGTGTGTTCATCAAGGAACTCTGGTGTAAGCTTGTTTCATAGTTCGGCTTCGAGTTTTCTTGTGTGTTCATCAAGAAGTCGAGTGTCTTGTGCGTAGATCAAGGTGCTCTGGTGAAGTCAAGGTGTTAGAGATAACCAGTAGTGTCAACTCGCAGTGATTGCATGTAGTTGATAGGTTTGTATCTCTTTTCATTTAGTGGATTTATTTGTTGTCGCGAGGACAACCGTGGACGTTTCCCATATTGGGTTTTACCACGTTAAAAATATCTGTGTGTTATTTACTTTCTGCATATTGTTTGATTTGTTTGAATATTCAACTGTTATATTAGCACTATTTGTAGTTTCTCACTTAGAGCTATCATTAATATTCTCTTCGCTATAACTCGATCTTTCGCCTCAATCCAATCTGCCATAACTTCCTCCAGTTTTCCTTTCTGATACTTGTCCCAAACTTGTCTTGGGAACCAGTGTTCAGTCTCTTGAGGTTTACGTTTCCCCATTGATACAATATCAAATAACATCATACCATAGCTGTAAACATCACATTTCTGATTTACTTTTAAGTATGGCAGAGATAGCTCTGGTACGCAATAATAAGGAGTCCCTCTAAATTTAGACGTGGTGACATGAGTTACATCCATCTTCAGAAGCTTAGCCAATCCAAAATCTCCAATTTTAGGAGAAAACTTCGAATCCAGCAGAATGTTGGAAGGTTTAATGTCATAATGGATAATACTAGGTTGGCGGTCCTCATGTAAATAGGAGAGCCCCTTTGCAGTCCCAAACGCAATATTACACAACATCTCCCACTTTATACTGGATTTTCCATTCAAAAATTTATCTAGAGATTCCCTCTCCATAAATTCATATACAAGTGCTTTCATTTTGGGTTGGAAGCAGAAGCCATAAAGCTTGACCAAGTTTCTATGATGAGTCTTCCCTAGTGTGCTCACTTCAGCCACAAATTGATCTTTTATGTTATCAGCCAGGACTTCCTTTTCCAGAACCTTAATAGCCACTCGCTGACCATCGTATTTGCTTTGGTAGACATCCCCACATGCACCAGAACCTAAACACTTAGAAAAATTTGAAGTGAATTTCCGTATCTGCTCAGGTGAAAATCTCCTTGGTTTTTCTCTTTCCCATTCAAGGAAAAAACCCTCAACTTTTTCCATGTGTTCATAATCCTCCAGATCATTTGATATTACCTTCTTTTTGTTTTTGGCTCAAGGGTGATTAAATTGGTAAAGGGTGACATTACCCGATCGACGAATGATGGAAGAACAAAATTGTGTTCAATAACTGACAGAGAAAAAACAAAAGACAGTTAAATTGTTGAATTAAGAAGCTTCATATAATTGATTCTAATTAAAACTGGAAAGATAAACATAAGCAGATATGTGCATCAGTGCATGGAGTTGAGAAAGAAGGTTTACCAGAAAGACTTTGTACGTGCTGCTCCAAAGATCAGTTGCATTGACTGAATTCCCTGAACTTTATAACCAAAAAGGAGCTGTTGAATACTCAATACTAGCTTCAATCGAACAACATATAAGATCAAGAGTTTTGATCTCTTAAATGTCAAGTATTCTCAATACTAGTCGCAATCTGTGAAGTAGCTAGAAAATAGTTAAGGAATCCATTCATATATCTCAGTAGAGAACTGAGAAGTGGAAAGAAGAAATCATCATACACACTCTTAAAAAGACATGAAAAGTCTATTTCAGAAAAGAGGTGAGCAACCAACAAGGCAACAATGATTAGATACAATTGTCTTGGCCGGCTTTTTCTGGAAACGACATGAGCTCAAAGTCAAAGCTTATATGGTATAGAACTAAAATGTCATGAAATTGGATGCATCTGACTAGGCACATGAGTCAGTACATTTTTTATTTTTCTCATTTCACTTGTTTTAAAATTTCAGAAATTTCGACGAAGAGGCCATATTCAATACCGCGTGTGGTTGTTCACAAGTTAATATAATAAGATCGTTTGTGAAATAAAATGATCATAGTATATAGATTTTGATCATCAGTTAGGACAAGAAGAAGTATTTTAAGTTATTATATTTTCATATTTTGGTTTATGCTTATAACAAGGTTCTTGCAAGACCAATAATACATCAGACATTGATGTCTTTTTTCTTTACCAGAACCTTATTCTACTCGTCTTATAAAATGCACTATCACTTCAATTCAACCAAAGGTTGTCGCTTTGGGCACCCAAGGACTAGTGTTTAGATCGAACTTTACTAATAAACCGGATCACTTCACTACTAGTAAAAAAAAAAAATGTCGCATAGATTAATCCACATTTGTTAAGAAAAGACAAGTAAAGCGTTAACAGAATGACAGTCATTGTTTACTTTCCAAATAATGACATAATTTAATCACAATCCTAGTGTTAGTAGGTACAAGAATTATGAAGGGACAAAGAGGAACCTAAGTGTTACACTGGAAAATCAAGTTGCTAAAGTCTTAAACACCTGCATCTGAACCTCTTTCAGAGCCCATTTTGCTTAGAGATAGCTCTGGTGCACAATAATAAGGAGTCCCTCTAGATTCAAACATGGTGACATGGGTTCTATCCATCTTAAGAAGCTTAGCCAATCCAAAATCACCAATTTTAGGAAAAAAGTTTGAGTCGAGCAGAACATTAGAAGGCTTAATGTCATAATGAATTATACTGGGTTGACAATCCTCATGAAGATAAGAGAGCCCCTTTGCAGTCCCAATTGCAATACTACACAAAGTCTCCCACTTTATACTTTGTTCTCCATTTAAAACTTTATCTAAAGATCCCATCTCCATGAATTCGTATACAAGTGCTTTCATATTGGGTTGGAAGCAGAAGCCATAGAGCTTGACCAAGTTTCTATGGTGAATCTTCCCTAGTGTGCTCACTTCAGCGATGAATTGATCTTTTATGTTGTCGGCCAGTACTTCTTGTTTGAGAACCTTAACAGCCACTTCCTTTCCATTGTATATGCCTTGAAAAACATCTCCAAATGAACCATAGCCTAACTTCTTAGAAAAATTTGAAGTGAAGTCTTGTAGCTGCTCAGGTGAAAATATCTTTGGTTTTTCTCTTTCCCATCGATGGATAAAACTCTCTATTGTTTCCGAATTTTCTGTATCCTTCTGATTTTCCATGCATTAATTGACCAAAAACCTACACATAACAAAAGCTAGCTTAAGTTCATAAATGGCTATTTATAGTCATAAAATACAATAGTTTTTTTTTGTTTTTTTTTCCAATCTAGATCAATAGATAGCAGTATCACGAAACAATTCTCAAAGATACTTGATATTAAAATTAGGGAAGAAGATACCCAAGAAAAAGATACCTAAGAAAAATTTGGGAAGAAGAAGATACCTAAGCAGGTGAGCCACTAATAACTTTGGGAAGAAGAAGATACCTAAGAAAAATTTCGCAACAAAGTGACTAAAAGAAACTCTTTCACCAAAAAAGAAAAAAACATAAAACTCCTAAAAACTGAATAATCAATAATGAGACTATTAACATATGTCCCTTAGATTAACATATGTCCCTTAGATTAGTAATGGATACACTGGATCTACATGCATTTATCATTAATTGGCTGCTGCTTGTTTAAATGACTTTTATCTATTCGTAGCCAAACAGAAAATAAAGCAATCTTGTGACAAACTCAATCATGTTTTTTTTTTTTTATAAAAGGTAGAATTATATATAAATTAACAAGAATGCAAAATACAAGCCTGATCAGCTAGTTGTGTCAGGTGATATAGCCCCTTTGCATTACAGACCAACACAGAGGCTCCCTCCTACATGAATACATAAATGCAGAAAAGCATACAAACTTGTTATCTGAACCATGTCTATAAACTGGTGTCTGCTTCTTTCCTTCAAGCTTTAACTCTTTAAACTGCTGCTTGCACTGAGAAGGTAGCATCCTGAAATATAACCTCATTCCGCACAGTCCAAATGCTCCATGTCAGGCCATAAGGCACCAGAGCACAAATGTAAGCACCAATACCTATCAGGTTCAGTTTTGGCCACAGTTTAATCACTGCCATGATACTAGTGAAAGAGAAGATAAGAACAAGATTAAGGTGGAACAACTTGGTGGAGACAAAACCAAGGGGAGATTCGATTGTTCGTTCTGAATCATTTTCTTATATCTCCTAATTACATCCCCTGGCATTTGCCGATTGGTCATCAGTTTAATGAGAGCATTATATGTTCGTGCGTCATGGGGACAACCCTTCTCTTTCATGTTCTTTAGCAACCGATAGACCTTATCCATCTTCTTCTAGTTTCAAAACCTGACCATCAAACATATGTATACAGCAGGATCGGGTTCACAACCAACATCAAGCATTTCGTCAAAAAATTCAACAGCTAGTTCCATCTTATTTCTCTTACACAGATCTCTAATAAAAGTGGTGTAGCTGTGAACATTTGGTGAAGGGCACTTGGCTTTCATGAGTTTAAACAACTTCATTACTTCATACTCCCTTCTACCACTCAACAATCCTTCAAGCACTGCATTGTAATCTAAAACGTCTGGTTTTAGACCCGTATCTATCATCTCAATCCACACCCTCCCAGCCCCCATTAGATTTTTTTCACTTTACACCAACCAGCCAGCAGAACTGAATAAGTTTTCAAATTCGGTAGAAACTGATCCTTCAACTTCTCAAACAAAGCATAAGCTTCATTCCCAAGCTTGGATCTCCCTGAAGCATCAAACAAGTAATAAAAGTATCCACCACTGCTTTGTAATCATGCTTAGCTTCTTAATCAATTCAAAACTCCAATAGCTTTTTTCATCTCCCTCGAAGCGGCAAAAGATCTAATCGCAATAGAAAATGTCTCGAGTGTAAGCATCTCCTAATTCCCCATCTCTTCAAACATTGCCACCATACTTTCAAATTGCCTAGTCTTCCCAAGTATTTCCATCAAACCCTGTTTTCTTCCCTGCCCAACAGAGAAATCTAAAAGCTGGTTTTCTGGCATGCCCAAATCATGCTAACACATTCACCACATGATCATTAGCTAAATCAATACCACATTTGTCAAGAATAGCTTCCATATTCAAATCTACTGCAAACAATTTATCAATCACCTACATACTCTCTCCACCTCTTTCAACTCAACACGCTCATTCTCATCATTACCCTCAATCTCTTCTTCCCTATCTCTTTAACTATATCTTCATCATCATTAACACCACAAGCTCTTGAACAAAAAACCCTCCAACTAACTAACAAGATCGTAACTAACATGATTCAAAGTTTTTGGGAATTCTCGTCTCAAATGAAAAGGGGTTTCTGATAAAGTTGGTTTTAAGTGGAATTGGAAGCTTTTTAGTTAACAATTGTGATTTTTGTAAAAGAAAGAGTGAAAGGGAGTGTGGAAAAAGACATGAAATTTAAAAATAAGAAGGATGGTGAGTATGATTAAGAGAAGAATGAAGAGAATTAAACATGGACAAACACATACCATTAAACAAGAACCACATTTGCTCTCCTTGTAGTCTTCTTCTTCGTTGTATCTGTTGAAAATTGAAATCCATGGAATAGCTCGGTTGAGGTGACGAAGAAGCCATGAGAGAAAAAGATAGGATTTTTAGTAAAGCATGGTGATATTTGGCTATTCATACATTGAGCCCAAGTGTTAACAAATCAAAGCCCAATTAATCACTTTGACATGTTGTCTTGGGTAAAAGCATATTGAAGGTATTTTTATTTTATTTTTATTTTAAAAAAAAAAAAAAAACAAATTATATTGACGAATTACACAAAAGTAGAGGACAACACGCTACAAACCCGCGGCAAGTCCTTCAATATTTTTTTTATTTACTATTTTTATTTTTGGCTAAGATCTATTTCTACAAAATACTCGTCGCAAACAAAATGCAGTATGAGACTTTAACTTTTCAAACCACAAGTAGAATGTGGCGCGATCCATAAATTTAACAAAAACACTAGCAGAACTATTGGGCATTGGAATTTTAGTTTAGCAGAATTCTTAAAAAAAAAAAAATTAGAAAATGGTACGGTCTGGTGTGTTAAATGTATATATGTGGCAGGCACTGCTAGTTTAAGCATGCCATTGAAGATGCTATTAAAGAGGCAATCCATCAGGGGATAAGAAATCCAAACTCAAATTTATGAATAGGCAAGGAGGCAAAAGGACATGAATCTGATCATTATACACGTTGATAGTAGCCAAAGCGAGCTAGAATGAATTCGAGCCCGAGTAAATTGGCTCATTTACCAGTCCTATTCTTTCTTATTCTCATTTTAGCTTGCAGTAGTTGTATAGTACATTGTTTAGATTTTTTTTACCTGAACTATGTTGCGAAATCCAAGCCAAAATGGTGTTGGGAATTTATTACCGCTTCTTGTTTACAATTTCGACTATGACAAAGAAAATAAGATCCTACAAAAATTCGTCTGGTTCTGTTGTACTACTGTCGCGCTAAAAGATTATAGTTGAAGATTGTATACAGTTGGAAACAATGTAATACCAAAATTTTGTAGCAGTTCTAACCAACATATTTATAAACCAGATCGAGATTCCCAATCCATATCTTATAAACATCGCCTTCTGGGAAATAGGATCTCCCTAGACCAAACAATGAATGAATCAAAATAGAATTTTAGAAAGAGTATTAGAAAGAGTGATAAAATGAACAAAGGCAAGTAGCTCTGCCCATGATGATGATCTGATTTTTCAATGTGTCGTTTGAAGGGTACAATTTCATCTCCATACACCTGCAAATAATCAAAAAACAAATATGTATATAAGCTGACAAGGTATCAAAACAGATTAATACCAAAAATAATATCATGCAATGAAATCACTACATGAAGCAAAACAACTGATAAACCTGGAAATGTTAAACAAGATAAAAGGAGACATGAACCTTTTCCTTCTCTTTACCAATATTAACGATCTCAGTTGAGAATTTAACCTTGGCCTTCTCCTCATGCAGACTAATGACCTCCCTCTTTACAAGCGCAACTTCAAGCCCAAGGTTCCTTTTTGACATGAATGACCGAGTGTTATGTTTATAATACATGAATAGTGGAATTACAACATTGTGGAGGTACGTCGCCCCGAACAAAGCACTAGTGATTGTACCTGTTAGGTGCTACGTTTGAAGAGGCATGCTGAGATGACAAAAAGTGATTAGGAGGCATCTGAGGCTCTTTTGTACCCTCAAGAAGTCGCACAACATCTTTCATGGATGGTCTGTTAAAAGCCCAAAATTCCACACAGCTTAGTGCAATCATTAATACTTTCTTGGCCATTTCTTGGTCTTTCAGCTCAATGCAGTCTGCCATAACCTCCTCTAGTCTTCCCTTCTCATACTTCTCCCAAACTTGTCTTGGGAACCAGTGTTCGGCCTCCTGACGTTGATGTTTCCTCATTGATACAATATCAAATAACATCATACCATAGCTGTAAACATCACATTTGTGATTTACTTTTAAGTATGGCAGATATAGCTCTGGTGCGCAATAATAAGGCGTCCCTCTAGAATTGGACATGGTGACATGACTTGCGTCCATCTTTAGAAGTTTAGCCAGTCCAAAGTCACCAATTTTAGGAGAAAATTTTGAGTCCAGGAGAATGTTAGAAGGTTTAATGTCATAGTGAATTATACTGGGTTGGCAGTCTTCATGTAGATAGGCAAGCCCCTTTGCAGTCCCAATCGCTATATTACACAACGTCTCCCACTTTATACTTGGTTTTCCATGTAAAACTTTATCTAGAGATTCCTTCTCCATGAATTCATATACAAGTGCTTTCATATTGGGTTGGAAGCAGAAGCCATAGAGTTTGACCAAGTTTCTATGGTGAATCTTTCCTAGTGTGCTCACTTCAGCCATGAATTGATCTTGTACATTGTTTGATAATATAACTTCCTTTTTGAGAACCTTAACAGCCACTCGCTGACCATCGTATATGCCTTGGAAGACATCTCCACATGAACCAGAACCTAAACTCTTAGAAAAATCTGAAGTGAATCTCCGTATCTGCTCAGTTGAAAATCTCTTTGGTTTTTCTCTTTCCCATTCGAGGAAAAAACCCTCCACTTTTTCCAAGTACTCATAATCCTCCAGATATGACATTACCGGACGAATGAACAACACAAAAGTGTGTTCAATGACTGAGACCCAAAAAACAAAAGACAGTTAAATTGTTGAATTAAGAAGCTTCATGTAATTGTTTTTAAACTGGAAAGATGATGCTAGACGCCTATACATATGCGGATATGTGCATGGAGACATGGAGTTGAGAAAGAAGAGGTTTACCAGAAATACTTGTATTGCTCCGAAGATTTGTTGACTGAAATACTGAATTCCCTGAAATTTATATAACCAAAGGAGCTGTTGATGAGTACTCAATAGTACTTCAATCAAACAACTTTTAAGATCAAGAGTTTTTTTATCTCTTAAATGTGATATATTCACAATACTACTCACAATCTGTAAACAAGAAAATGGTTAAGGAATCCATGCATATCTCAGTAGAGAACTGAGATGAGGAAAGAAAGGATTCTCAGACACACTTAAAAAGAGATGAAAAGAGATGAGCAACCAACAATGATTAGATATGTAATTGTCTTGCCTTTTCCTGGAAACCATATGAGCTCAAAGTTAGAGCTTATGGTGTATAGAAGTGTCACGGAAATTGGATGCATCTGACTAGGCGGATGAGTCGTCATGACTTGCATTTTAGATAAACAGGTTGCGAGCTGAGCCTCATTTCACTGGCCATGATATATTCTTTGACTAGTTCCCTGTTTTACTGTTAATTAAAATTTCAGAAATTTCGACGACCATTGATTTACAATATATATATATAAGAACCTGTCTTTCTTCTCTCCTCTTCCACTCCATCACAAAGAACACCATACTACATTCTTTTTTTTAACAATTGGTTATTTTGGTCAGCAAGCGCTAACCTTCCGTCTCAGTTTAGTTAAAGGTAAACTCACGTGTAGGTAGGGATCGATCGACCAGACCAAAGGATAACAGACATGTAGAATAGTTAAATGACACATGAGCTTACTATCAACAGAATTGAAATGGGAGGTTAATTGTACTAAATTGAAATGTTCACTGATCATGTTGACAAGAAAAAAAAAAGTTTACTGACCAATGTGTGAATTGGAGCAAAGTTTACTGACCAAAACAAATAAATTTCCTATTTATATTTACTTCCGAAATAAGTCTGTACAAACCATCCCTGACTTCAAATACAGTGAATTTGCTGCTATGCTCTCTTTGTCTGTGTCTAAGAATCCCTACATGTCTAAGAATGTGTTTTTGTAGGAATATCTTGATCAAATATATATATATATTCCTAGTAGGAATGACATATACATCATGAAATAATTCGAGAAATGGAGTTGTTGGGCAGTTGTTCTTCATGGCGTATGCAATGCCGTGGTTGCTTAAGAAGTCAATATATTAATAAAGCCAAATTGTGAATAAGTAAATGATCATAGAATACAGCTTTTGATTATCAGAATATAGAAACATCAATTGGAACACACAAATTTAAAACTGCCACGACACAGCATCATAACAAGGTTCTTGCAAGACAATGACAATAATATCTTTCTTTTTTTTTTTTTTCTTCACCAGAACCTTATAATAAAATGCACTATCACTTCAATTCAACCAAATATTGTAGTTTGAGCACCCAAGGATTAGAATTTAGATCGAACTTGTAATCCGGTTAAGTCAAGAACAAGCTGGATCACTGCTAGTAAAAAAAATATAAGACAATGAAACCGGCACGAAGTGGTTTGACATCAATTTTGTGACAAAGTGTCTTTGGTTATCTCGCCTTGAATTCATTGTTAGGAAAACCAAGATGTACGCATAGTCGTCTCGTGTCCTTGTGTCTCTTAGGTCTGTCTAGGGAAAGTTATTGGGTTCTGGACGTACGTACCGAGTTAGGACGTACGTACGTTCACTGAAGCAGCGAACTTCTTTTGGTCAGGACGTACGTACTCAGTTAGGACGTTCGTACGTCCAGGTAGTCAGCAGACGTGTTTTCGTATGGAGACGTACGTACCGGTTTAGAGCGTTCGTACGTCATGTTAGGCAGCAGTCTTATTTTTTGTGTGGCGACGTTCGAACGTCATATCGACGTACGAACGTCCAAAGTCGGTTTGCACAGTTTCGGCCCATTTTCCTAGGTTTTCAACCCTAAGTATAAATAGGGTTTCTCTTCTACAGAACAAGATAGTTCTTTGGCCGTCCATCCTTCTCCTTGTTCTTGTGTTTTGGTTAGGTTTTTGATATTAAACTTGTTTGTGGCTATTGAACTCAATTCCCTTTCTTCCCCCTTTTCTCAATTCATATCTGTGTGATCTTCAAGAGTTATTGTGAATTCGGCTTCGAGTCTTCTTGTGTGTTCATCAAGAAGTCGAGTGTCTTGTGCGTACATCAAGGTGCTCTGGTGAAGTCAAGGTGTTAGAGATAACCAGGAGTATCAACTCGCAGTGAGTGCAGGTAGTTGATAGGTTTGTACATCTCTTTTCATCTAGTGGATTATTTTGTTGTCGCGAGGACAACCGTGGACGTTTCCCAGTTTGGGTTTTACCACGTTAAAAACTTCTGTGTGTTATTTACTTTCCGCGTATTGTTTGTTTGCTTGTTTTGAATTCACATTTGTTATACTAGCACTATTTGTAGTTTCTCAATTGGTATCAGTCGCTGGGGGCTGGTTAAGGAGCGTAAAGGCTCACGCTAACGATCAATAGTGCTTTATGGATTCTCACAAGTCTGCTACTTCAAGTCTTCCTCCACAATTCAGTGGAAAGGACTTTGGTCATTGGAAAGTACGTATGCGAGCTTATCTCCAAGCATTAGGAGAAGAAGTCTGGCTTTCTGTTGTCACAGGGTGGAAAGAACCTCTGACTACTACAGGTACTGATGATACTGCTGTTACATCACTGACGCCACGTGAAAAGTGGACGCCTGAACAGAAGTTGTTGGCAAATTATAACAACAAGGCACTCAATGCTATTTTCATGGCATTAAATGCTAGTGAGTTTCGTAGGGTGCAGGGCTGTGAAAAGGCTAAAGATGCATGGAACAGGCTTATCTGTACACATGAAGGTGACGAAACAGTCAAAGAAAGTAAGCTGGAACTGTTAACATCTCAGTTTGAGAATCTACGGATGGATAATTCTGAGACTTTTGATGATTTCTTTATTCGTCTCCAAGACATCATCAACTGCAGTGCGGCTATTGGTCATGCATATACTGACACACAGGTGGTCCGTAAGATATTGCGTGCTTTGCCTCCTCGGTTTCGTTCACGAAAGGATGTCATCACTGAAAGTAATGTGATTAAGAACATGTCCATTGAGACACTTGCTGGCAAACTAAGGACATGTGAGATGGAACAGGCTTTGGAAGAACCTTTGAAGAACAAATCTGTAGCATTCAAAGCTACATCGTCTAAAGAACCTTCCACAGGACCTTCTGATGATGAAGAACAGGATGTGGATGATAACTATGCGTTCCTGTCACGTAGCTTTCAGAAGATTCTGAAATATCAACAGAATCGAGATCCTCGAAAGCGATTTCCTGATTCCTCAAATGCTCCTAGAAGTCGTGGTTTTGAGCGGTTCTCTGTGGATGGGAGAAGAGCTCGAGTTGATCGTAAAGATGTCCAATGTTACAAGTGTCGTGATTATGGACACTTTGCAAATGAATGTGATAAGAAGGTCGATCGCAAACCTGGTGATAATTCCAAAGCGAATCTCACAGTAACATGGGATGATTCAGATGATGATGATGATGGGAATCTCTCAAATGTTGTCTCAAATTATGTGGTCTTCAGTGCATCCCTGGATGAACATCCAGGAGGTATTGTATCCTCTTCTACTGATATTAATGTTTTTGATTCTGGTGTTCATGCTACTACTAGTGAATTATGTGACATGTATAAGTTTTCTATGCAACAAGTAAAGTTGCTTGAAAAAACTAACACCGTCTTGCAGGATCAGGTAGAGAGCCTTGGGCAGGATATATGCAACCTTACAGGTGATTCCAACATGTTGAAGGAAGAATTTGTGAAGGAAAAGGAGGATTTCCAAGTGCGTATTGTCACTCTGGAAAAACTGAATAATGATCTTGAAACACGGTATCGATCCCTTGTACTGGAGCATGAGAGAGTAAAGGCTGAGTTGTTTGCTGCTAACAAACAATTGGTTGGGTTTGGTAAAGCAAGTGCTAATTTAAACTCTCTGTTGGGAATCGGTAAATCCCATTCAGATAAATCTGGTTTAGGTTATGACACCTCTGTTCCCCTTGCTACTGCTAGCACTTCCCGCACTACCTTTGTGCGACCAACAAGTGTCGCTATTCCTGCTCCTGTGCAGGTGCCTAGTGTGGTATCACCACCCAAGGTTACTCATGTGAAGCAAGTTCGGAAAAAGAACTCTAGACACAAAGGCTTTAAATGTCTAACATGTGGTCGCATGGGTCACACTTCTGCCTTTTGTTGGAATAATTTGTATCCTGCTCATCATCCTTCTTTTGCAGGAAACTCATATTGGAACAAGTCTTCCACCTTCTCCATGCAGGCTCCATACATGTGGAATGGCTATGCTCCGTGGGGTTTACCCAGAACTTCTCCTTATGGAAATCGTCCTCAAGCAACACCCATGCCTACTCCACCACCACATTTCTGGGATAGGAGTATGGATGCATCCAGGAAAATGGTGTCTCACATGGCTCGCTTGGTTGAACCATTGGCTTCATCATGGTATCTTGACAGCGGTTGTTCGCGTCATATGACAGGTGATAAGACTCTGATTGATAACCTGACTCTTGGTTATGGAGGTAAGGTTAGGTTTGGTAATGGCAAATTGCTTCCGGTTGAAGGTAAAGGTAACTTTTCTGAGGTTGAATCGCTCAATAGTCATGAGCTTCTTTTTGTTAAGGGTCTTAGGTCAAATCTATTGAGTATTAGTCAGTTATGTGATGCTAAATTTAAGGTTGTGTTTGAGGATAATAGGTGTGATGTTTTTGATTCCAATCATATCTTGGTGTTATCTGGTAGTCGCTCATCTGATAACTGCTTCATTGTCACTACACCTCTTCCGCTTTCATATACCTAATGTGGTCATTGGAACTGTCTGTGTTTAGGATGTCTTAGGTTTGGTCATTTATTGTTGTTGTTGGTATTGAGGACATACTACACTCTCTATTGTGTGGATTTCATTTTACAGATGTTTCTAGTTTGGCGTTCTCAACTGTCTTTGTGTCATGCATAGTTGTAGGGTTACATTATACTCTCTTCGTATTGGTAGTTTCTTGCATGATGCATTTCAATGTGGTTGGCTTGACATTTTCAATACATGTATAACTCCAGTCTTCCATGGTTGTTTCTTTCATGATCGTTGTTTTTATTTTCTTTATTCTCTCACCTCTTGTAAGTGGTCAATGACTCACAAAATCCCCAGCCATTTGAATGTCTTGAGAGCATACTCATTTGGCTAAGAACCCGTTGGGGCTGTGAGGGTCATGCTCCGACGGATGCACTCAAGAGATGTTAGTTCTTGTGTTGCACGTTATCATGGTATTGCACTTCTTGAGTGTGTTTTTGCCGAAAAGATGTAGGCTACACCCTACCCTCGTGTTCTGGCAAAAGATGGAGATATTTCATACTCCCACACGGGAATGGCATCTGTTTCAATGGTTTACAAAAAAAAAAAAAAAAAAAAAAAAAATGAATAGTGGCTTTCGCATTTGTCTAGTTGAAGGACAAGAAGAAAAACAATAGTGTGTGTTTTTGGGCTAGTTGCAAGTGACCTTCAATATTCTCTATGATCATGTCTTTAGTTTGTTTTTCGGAGATTGGTATTGGTCTATCAGGTTCTTCTACATACTTGCATCATTCTAGTAACTACCATGTCATGGTGTATGATGTCGTTCTTCGATTTTGCATTCTCTTGTGGTTGAGGTTTGTTTAAACTATATTCGGTTGTAATTGGAATTCGTATGATACGTAGAAGTGTTTTCTTGTGATGTCTCTCAATATCTGTTTCTTTTTCGGGTTATGTGGTTTATTTTAAAAAAAAAAAAAAAAAAAAAAAAAAAAAAAATGTGTGGTCGTACGAACGCTGTGATGACGTCCGAACGTTGAGGTGGGCAGACCTTTTTCCAACGTACGAACGTTATTAGAACGTACGAACGTAGGGTCTGACAGATGTTTTTTTTTGGAGTCCCGACGTACGAACGTCATTAGAACGTACGAACGTAGGGTCTGACAGATGTTTTTTTTTGGAGTCCCGACGTACGAACGTCTTTAGGACGTACGAACGTCCCTGATACAGTCCGGCCCATTTGCTGTTTAAATTCAATTTTTGTTTAAACCAATGGCCTATTGTTATATCGATCGTGCTTCTTCTTCTCTTGCACGTACACTTGGTATTCGGCGCTCCCCTTCAACCGTTTTGGTCTCTCTTCTTCTTCTAGCATTTTTTTTTTTTTTTCTTTTCCTCCTCTTCCTTGAAGGTTGTTTGTTGCTTAACTTCCGAAGTTTCTCTGTCTAGTGCATAATCTGTTCTTACTCAAGTAAGTAAACTCTACTTCTTCCTATACTCTTCTTCTTCTCTTCTCCTTTCCCTCTTGGTATTGATTGGATTGCATGGTTGGTTTCCATTGTTCTTTGCAATATCTGTTTGTTTTATTTGTCTTGTTGGTTAGTATTTCCATTCAATTCCTTGAAATTGTTGGACGAATTGGATATCTCTATTTCTTGTTCTTGCTTATTTACTGTTGGGATTGTTTTGTGATATGTTTGGGTACTCACCATTGCTACCGTGTTGTCGATAGCATGTGTATTGTTTCTGCACATCAAGTGTTTGATTAAATGTCACAATGACTTTGCTGTTTTTATTTGTCATTGTTTCTTACATTTTTGGTTTGTTTGATGTTGTGATTGTGTAGGCAATGGCTTCCAAGCGCGCACGCACCACTTCCTCCAACGCGGCATCCTCTTCTCGCGCTCCGAGAGGTCGTGGTTCGACTCCGGGTTTGTCTCATCCATCATCCCTTGGCGCTCATCCTCGAGCCAAGGCCATTGTTCCCGAGCGGTTCTTCGACTTGGGAGACATTGCTGCCACCCCTCTAGGGGCATCTCAACTTGGCAATATCGCATTGTTCTTTGAGACTCGGAATTGGCTAAGGGTGGCTCAACCAATCACCAAGTACTCGGTTGAGCATACGATAGCTTTCTATGAGACAAAGACACCCTCGCAAAATCGATCGAGTTTTTCGGTCTTGATTGAAGGTCGGCGATACACCATTTCTCCTAAGGTGATACGCGAGGCGTTGGGTATTGATGGTGACTTTATTCCTGAAGGTGTTGTTCATGTTCGATGGCCTATTCCGGATGAGATTCAGATTGACCTTGTCGATCAAGTTCAGCGGATGTTCATCGATGGGGTCACGGAGAGATATCATGCAAAGTTCTACAGCGCCATCCTTGTCCACATGGTTGCTCACTCCAACATCTACCCCACCAAGGGCAACAAGATAATAATGACCGACGACATGGTCAAATTGGTGGTTTGTATGTCGGTGCACCATATTAGTCTTTCTGAGGTCATCTACAATCGGATGCTTCAAATTGATGCAGCTAAGGGTACTCTTCCTTTCCCTAGCTTTATTATGACAATTCTCAGGCACTTGGGTTTTCAGGGACAGTACACGGAGGTGAGCCCTCCAAGGTTCGTTGGCCATGACTAGGTCAATGCCATTAAGAAAGGCTGTCAGTCTCGGAAGGTTGCCTTTGAGTCTGTGGGTGCGCGCTTGACGCATCATCTTATTTGGGGAGGCCGGGCGCTTGTTCGCGATGATGATTTTGATCGGGCTTTGACCTCTGGACGCCCCATCCCTGCCTCTGCTAGGGGAAATCGGGCTGTTGCAGCCATTGATGCTCGGGTTTCCTCTCTCCGCCGTCATCAGGACCATATGGATGCTCGGTTGGATCGTTTCGGGGTCATTCTCTCTCGTCATGATGTCATGATCAGTGATATTCATGCGATGAATGTTGCTCAGATGCGGCATCTACAGCTGGACTTCACTCCCACAGACTTGCCCCCTTTTCCGGAAGAGGTGCCTCCTGTTCCTGGTGAGAGTGATGGTGATGACTCAGAGAGTGAGGATGAGGGTGATGGTGAACCGAGTGATGGTGCCTCGGGATCCGAGTAGTTGGTTTTCTGGTTTCCTCTTCCCATTTTTGTATTTAACTGCTATATTAGTTTGTTTCTATTTTTTTTATTGTACATGTTCTTGGATATTGCTATTTTCTTGTTAGTTCAAGTTGGTTTCCTTGTTTTGCAGTAAAATTTTCTGGGGTAATGGACCTTCCTTTTTGGACCCATGATATGTTTACTCCTATGTTTCTTATAAATAGGGAGTCCTTTTTCTCCTTCACTCCCATTGTATCTTCTTATCTCTTGCTAATTCACTCTTTGTTCTTCAGAATCTTCTATGGCAGAATATGAACTTCATGGAGTTTTTGTTCCGACTGTTGGTTATGTGTCGTTCATGGTAATGGAGTACAAGAACAATGATAAGGTTTGTCGGTTATGTCGCGTTCCCCATGGATATGACTATATTCATCGTCCTTTTCTTAATCCTTGTTTGGTTCGTGTCAATCATTGGGAGAGATTACCGGGACATCTTCAAAATCACATCTTGGAGTTGGTTGGTTATCCGAAGGTTCCAGGACTTGCTGCTCCACTTACCGACTGTGGCTTGGACAGCAGGATTGAGGAGTTGTTTTGTAAGAGTGGATGGCTGGAGGATTATGATGATCATGTGATTGCTCGGTGGAATAGGCCTTCGGCTCGTGCGGAAGCTTACTTCTCCAAGCTTCCTTTAGGTCATTGGGAACGGGTTTTTCGAATTCGTTAACTCAAGCCTTATGTTTTTGTCGTTTTTGTTTTTCTTATGTTTATGGATTTCTCTGTTTGGTTATTAGTTGACTTTCTGAACTTTTAATAGTTGGATTAGTTTTATATTTTTATCTGTCTTATATTCTTTCTTTGGTATTGATTTCTTCTTCTTGGTTATTGGTTTACAGTTATTCTTTTCCTTTATTGGTTGGTAGTTTTGTTCACTTGTTGTGACAAAAAGGGGGAGATTTATGACTCTAATTACTAACAATCGTCTTCTTGTTGTTAGGTTATTCTTGGGTCATGTTTCAGGTATGCTACACGTATGGGGGAGTTGCTCATGAAGTTTGGAGCTCATGAAGTATGGGGGAGTTGCTCGAAGGAACTTCTGTTGAATCTTTGATTGCTTCCGTTCGATCTCTGATGGTTCAAGCATCTTCCTAAAGCTGGATAAGAAGAATTGGTGACTTGTTATGTGTTTCTATTTTGAGTGTTTTTGTAGGCATGTTTTATAAATGCCATGGTTTGGGATTGTAAGCACGTTTTATAAGTGCTATTAGAGTCATAGGTTTTTGTCACAAAATCAATGTCAAAGGGGGAGATTGAAACCGGCACGAAGTGGTTTGACATCAATTTTGTGACAAAGTGTCTTTGGTTATCTCGCCTTGAATTCATTGTTAGGAAAACCAAGATGTACGCATGGTCGTCTCGTGTCCTTGTGTCTCTTAGGTCTGTCTAGGGAAAGTTATTGGGTTCTGGACGTACGTACCGAGTTAGGACGTACGTACGTTCACTGAAGCAGCGAACTTCTTTTGGTCAGGACGTACGTACTCAGTTAGGACGTTCGTACGTCCAGGTAGTCAGCAGACGTGTTTTCGTATGGAGACGTACGTACCGGTTTAGAGCGTTCGTACGTCATGTTAGGCAGCAGTCTTATTTTTTTTGTGGCGACGTTCGAACGTCATATCGACGTACGAAAGTCCAAAGTCGGTTTGCACAGTTTCGGCCCATTTTCCTAGGTTTTCAACCCTAAGTATAAATAGGGTTTCTCTTCTACAGAACAAGATAGTTCTTTGGCCGTCCATCCTTCTCCTTGTTCTTGTGTTTTGGTTAGGTTTTTGATATTAAACTTGTTTGTGGCTATTGAACTCAATTCCCTTTCTTCCCCCTTTTCTCAATTCATATCTGTGTGATCTTCAAGAGTTATTGTGAATTCGGCTTCGAGTCTTCTTGTGTGTTCATCAAGAAGTCGAGTGTCTTGTGCGTACATCAAGGTGCTCTGGTGAAGTCAAGGTGTTAGAGATAACCAGGAGTATCAACTCGCAGTGAGTGCAGGTAGTTGATAGGTTTGTACATCTCTTTTCATCTAGTGGATTATTTTGTTGTCGCGAGGACAACCGTGGACGTTTCCCAGTTTGGGTTTTACCACGTTAAAAACTTCTGTGTGTTATTTACTTTCCGCGTATTGTTTGTTTGCTTGTTTTGAATTCACATTTGTTATACTAGCACTATTTGTAGTTTCTCAGACAAAAGCTTGCATAGATTGATCCACATTGGATATATAATTAAAGACAAGTAAAGCATTAACAGAATCACAATCCTAATTGTTTTAGCATGAAAGTGTGAATTGTATTATAAACTGTCACCAGAGTTACAAGGTACGTACAAGAAACAGAGGACAACCCCTCAGTTAGACTTAAAACATACACGGGAAAATTGGCGTTAACCCCCGGTTTTGGTCACTCTTGGTCCCCTTCATTTGTCTATTTTTGGCGTTAACCCCCCAACCCACCAAATTAGACCCTATATTACCCAATTTACCCCTAACCCTTCATATTTGAGTAAACCCCTTAATTTATCATTAACAGAATTTTACTAACTGTATTAACTCCGTTAATAGAACCCCTATTTGCCTAAACCCCCCCCCCCCCCCCCCCCCCGAAAGTAAAAACCTGAAAAAAAAACTTAAAATTTACTCCCACCTACCAGTCCACGTGTCACCCATCCAACGGCTCGCAAAAGTATCCGTTGAGGTCATCTTCCTTTTTAAAAGCCCTAGTTCTTCTCTTTTTCCTCATTCTATCTTCTTCTTCTATTCTTCATCCTCGTTGTGATTCTACTTCTTATCCATCTTCTCCATTGTTGATTTTGTTCTCTAATTTGAATTTGAATTGAAGATGGAGTATCATGAAGCGTGGCGAAAGATTTATAAGTCAATTGAAGGTATGTTATTCTATTTCTAACATGGAATGAACATTTTTCCATCTATGTTTCAACAAACCTTTTTCTTCAACTCTCATTTTATTTCTGTAATGGGGGTAAAGTCAAATACTGTGACAAACGGGGGGTTTAGGCAAAGACATTACAAATATATGTTCTAACTATTAGTGAACTTATGTTACTTAAATTTGGGGGTTACTCAAATAATATGTGTCAGGGGTATAATGGGCAAAAAATTTGTTGCAGTGGGGGTTGGGGGGTTTACGCCAAAAATGGACAAATGAGGGGGGTTTTGCCAAGAGTGATCACCAAAACCTTGGGGGTTATCGCCAATTTTCCCTTTACTCACTCTATAATAAATCCTATTTGGTTGCTCGATCTCTGACACAAAATCAGGAAGATTATGGTTGTGCTTGTTTACCTGGAAAATTTGGGGAAAAGGAAACGGAAACAACGACACATCAGACTTTCCAAATTTTATACTATTACAGCTGCTTGGTGACTTGTGGGGTCCACAAAATTTTTAAAAAAATTGCAAAACACAGTCAGCTATTTCTACGGGTTTAAGATTCCAAGAAAACTTTGAGAACTCGTGGTCCCTATTTTTTCTCTCTCATTGTTATGTTTAGAGTTGTGGTCCCTGCTCTTTCAATATCTCCACGTGTTTGTTTCCTATTTTATTTGTTGCCTAAACAAGCACTCAATACTGTAATAAAAAGAAAATTTTAGAAATTTTTTTTTAGTAATTCTTCACACCTAAACTTTCCACTACTTTTCCATGTAAACAAGCACAGCCTATATATCCCACCATGGTTCCATCCCTTCTATCCATGCTTAGAAAGAAAATCATCAGTAAAGAGCCCACTTTGCCTAGACTAGTACTCCTGCGAGAATTTCTCTTTGTCGAACTAGGGGGTTTCGCTCTTCGTCCTCAATGGCTGGCGATATATCAATACCATCGTCCTTGAATACTGGGTGGTGGATGTTGTAGTTCGATTTAGTCAGCTCATACACAATTGCAAAATGAAAGCAAGCCACAAATGAGTCATCGCGCTGAAGCAGTTAATTGGCACATTTACCAGCCCTTACATGCACCAAATCTTTGTAGTATATAATGCACAAGGCACTTGCCGCCTTAAACATTCATTATTGTTTACGAACAGAAACTTCAAAGATTTTCAAACCACATCTTCTAATTAAATATACCAGGAACAACTAAACTAAAACAAGGACTTAACATAATGTTTTTAGACGAGAATGATATAAGAAAACAAATTTTCATTTTTTGTTATGGAGTGAAAATTAAACCAGTTTCTTAAACCAAACAAAGAGAGGAGCAACATGGAACTTGAGAAAGAGTATTAGAAAGAGTGCGAACATAAACAAAGGAAAATGGCTCTTCTTGTTAAGATTTGGTTTTGAATCCTGATCTCGTCGTACTTCTTCAGACACCCCTTCCACCCAATCATATCCATGAATCTGCAAATTAAGTTTTCGCAGTAAATCATCAAAGGTAAATACAACTAAAACCTAAAAAATATTTAAGCGTGGGAATATCGATCTTTTTCTATGAAGTATGAAATACGTATTAAGGAACCATTTGATTCGTGTGAAATAGATTTACCAGAAAATAGATTTACTATATGCAAATATTCGGGAAATAAAATTTATAATGTAAATATGTTTTTAGCAAGAGATTTTTAACATTGAACTCCCATATGTCCCTCTTGATGTTGCTATTAACTTCAGAGCGTTTAAAGATAATTAATATACCCCCTATATACTGTACCACCAATGTGTTCACTCCGGCCAGCTCCAAGAAGCAAAACAATTAATAAACCTGGAAATGTTACAAGAATTTATGTACAGTATCTTAAGAATAAAGAAAGGGAGATTTAAACCTTTTGCAGCACATTAGGAGGAGGATAAAATTTCAACTCCCACAAGAATTCATCAATGTTTACTTGAACCTTTTCTTTCTCACGCGAATTAACGATCTTCCTCCTGTCATGCACACCCCTAAGCTCACCCTTCCTGTGATTCTCCGATAGGCATGGGATGGAGAGTTAAGAATAAGATTACACAAAAAGTGGAGTTGCAGCATGCCAACGTGCATGGTAAAGCAGTATCCAAAACAAAAAACAACAACAAAAACAAATACACTTCGTGATTGTACCTGTTACTTGGAGAAACCTGCGGAGATGGCAAAACACAATTATGAGGCATCAGAGGGTCTTTAGAACCTTCAAGAAGTCTTACCACGTCCTTCATAGATGGTCTTTCCGAGGCCCAAAATTCCACACAGCTTAGAGCTATCATTAATATTCTCTTTGCCATAACTCGATCTTTCGCCTCAATCCAATCTGCCATAACCTCCTCCAGTTTTCCTTTCTGATACTTGTCCCAAACTTGTCTTGGGAACCAGTGTTCAGTCTCTTGAGGTTTATGTTTCCCCATTGATACAATATCAAATAACATCATACCATAGCTGTAAACATCACATTTGTGATTTACTTTTAAGTATGGTAGAGATAGCTCTGGTGCGCTATAATAAGGAGTCCCTCTAAATTTGGACGTGGTGACATGAGTTACATCAATCTTCAGAAGCTTAGCCAATCCAAAATCTCCAATTTTAGGAGAAAACTTTGAATCCAGCAGAATGTTGGAAGGTTTAATGTCATAATGGATAATACTAGGTTGGCAGTCCTCATGTAAATAGGAGAGCCCCTTTGCAGTCCCAATCGCAATATTACACAACATCTCCCACTTTATACTGGATTTTTCCTTCAAAAATTTATCTAGAGATTCCCTCTCCATAAATTCATATACAAGTGCTTTCATTTTGGGTTGGAAGCAGAAGCCATAAAGCTTGACCAAGTTTCTATGATGAGTCTTCCCTAGTGTGCTCACTTCAGCCACAAATTGATCTTTTATGTTATCAGCCAGGACTTCCTTTTTCAGAACCTTAATAGCCACTCGCTGACCATTGTATTTGCCTTGGTAGACATCCCCACATGCACCAGAACCTAAACTCTTAGAAAAATTTGAAGTGAATTTCTGTATCTGCTCAGGTGAAAATCTCTTTGGTTTTTCTCTTTCCCATTCAAGGAAAAAACCCTCAGCTTGTTCCAAGTATTCATCATAGTCCTCCAGATCATTTGACGGTACCCTTTTTTTTTTCGGCTCAAGGGTGATTAAATTGGTAAAGGGTGACATTACCTGATGAATGATGGAAGAACAAAATTGTGTTCAATGACTGACATAGAAAAAACAAAAGACAGTTAAATTGTTGAATTGAGAAGCTTCATATAATTGATTCTAAAACTGGAAAGATAAAAAATAAACAGATATGTGCATCACTAGTGCATGGAATTGAGAAAGAAGGTTTACCAGAAAGACTTTGTACGTGTTGCTCCAAAGTCCAAAGATCAGTTGCATTGACTGAATTCCCTGCATGAACTTTATAACCAAAAAGGAGCTAGCTGTTGAATACTCAATACTAGCTTCAATCAAACAACAAATAACATCAAGAGTTTTGATCTCTTAAATGTCAAGTATTCTCAATACTAGTCGCAATCTGTGAACTAGCTAGAAAATAGTTAAGGAATCCATTCATATATCTCAGTAGAGAACTGAGAAGTGGAAAGAATATGAAGAAATCATCATACACACTTAAAAAGACATGAAAAGCCTCTTTCAGAAAAGAGGTGAGCAACTAACAAGGCAACAATGATTAGATACAATTGTCTTGGCCGGGCTTTTCCTGGAAACCACATGAGCTCAAAGTCAAAGCTTATATGGTATAGAACTAAAATGTCATGAAATTGGATGCATCCATGAGTCAGTACATTTTTTATTTTTCTCATTTCACTTGTTTTAAAATTTCAGAAATTTCTACGAAGAGGCCATATTCAATACCGCGTGTGGTTGTTCACAAGTCGATATAATAAGATCGTTTGTGAAATAAAATGATCATAGTATATAGATTTTGATTATCAGTTAGGACAAGAAATATTTTAAGTTATTATATTTTCATATTTTGGTTTATGCTTATAACAAGGTTCTTGCAAGACCAAAAATACATCAGACATTGATGTCTTTTTTCTTTACCAGAACCTTATCCTACTCGTCTTATAAAACACAAGTAAAGCGTTAACAGTATGACAGTCATTGTTTACTCGTCTTAGAGCATCTCTAATGGGTCTCCTAAAACCTAAATTATAGGAATTCCGAAAAAAACAGCACCCTAACACGTCGTCTATAATTTTAGCAGTCGGCTATCCACGTAGGATGTGGTGGGCCGGTCTGCTAAAACTTCGTCCAAAATCGAACCAAAGATAGGATTATAGGAATGGGTAAAATAAAATGTTCCACGCTGGTTCAACCAGCGTGGAACTTTTTGTTTATTATTTTTTTAATTCCACGCTGGTCAAACCGGCGTGGAACTTTTTTTTTTTTTTTTCCCTATTCCACGCAGGTCAAACCAGCGTGGAACATTTCTTTTTTTATTATAACAGATCTTGTTCACCAGCCCACGCCTCCCTCTCAGCCCAACCTGCCACAAGCCCAGCTCAATCCCAGCCAACCAAGCGAAGCCCAAGTCTTCCACGCTGGTTGGACGAGCGTGGAACAGAAAGAAGATAAAAATTTGGCAAAAAAAATAGGAAACGCGTTAGGGATACCCCTGATATAGGTATGGAAGACCTGCTAAAAAAAGTGATGGGAAAGGAGGTGGCACCTACGTGGAGGCTAAATCGTCCCATGTGTAGGCTAAATATGGGAGACCCATTAGAGATGCTCTTATGTAATTAACATGGCATTTTGGATGGTACTCTATTCCCCTTTAGGGTTTAGGGTTTAGGGTTTAGGGTTTATTCCCCTCTCAAATGCCATTGGAACTTCTAACCACCTTTGAATATTTGACCCACTATTCCATTGGGGAAGGAATTTTGGCTGAGAGAGCATTTCATACTACCGCCCTTCTCAAATGCCCTCCCATTGGGATTGCTCTATTCCCTCTCAAATGCCATTGGAACTTCTAACCACCTTTGAATATTTGACCCACTATTCCATTGGGGAAGGAATTTTGGCTGAGAGAGCATTTCATACTACCGCCCTTCTCAAATGCCCTCCCATTGGGATTGCTCTAAAGGAGCGGAGACAAGTTTCATAATCCATATCTTGGACGATTTTGTCAAAACACCATACATTTTTGTTGAAATTTGCATTTACCCCACTAAATATTTTCAATTTTGATTCTACCCAGATGGAAAGATCAATAATATTTAGAATTGTTTAGCTTACAAATAGAAAAGGTAATTTAATTTAGTTTTGGATGCATTCTTAGAAATCCATTTAAGAGAAAGATGTGGCAGAGGTCTGGGGTTCAATCCTAGGCAGTACGTGCATATTTGAGTTACTGATCTCACTAAAACAGGCAAAAAAAAAAAAAAAAGAAATTTATTGATAGACTCGAGGAATTACACAAAAGTGTAGGACAAAGGCGCTACAAATTGCTGCAAGTCCTCTTTAAATAGCAATGGAAGGAACAAATTCTTCCTTTTTTTCTTTTCACGGAGCTGTTTTCCTAATCCAAATGAAGAAAGAATCAAAATAGTATTTTAGGAACAGTATTAGAACGAGTGAGAAAAGGAACAAAGGAAAATGGCTCTGGCCATGAACATCTTGTTTTATAGCGTGTTCCTGCTGTTGTCGTTGGATGGGTATAGCGTTACCTTCAAATGCCTGCAAGTTATATATTGCAATAAATCCAAAGATTAATTAGTTAAATACAGCTATATTATCATCATTGATATAAGAAAATGTGAAAACAAGTAATAAACATGGAAATGTGTCTTAACAAGATACTGTAATGGGAAATTTGAACCTTTTTCTCCTCGTCACGACGATTAATGGTCTCCCTGGAGGTTCCAATATTTTGTTTCTCTTCAAGCGGATTAAAGTTCCTCCATTTAGGCACGCTCTCAATCTTAACATTCCTGTAATTCCTATATGAATGATGGACAGTTAAAAAAGAGATAAATAGTGGAGGTGCAACATGGTAGGTCGAGCTAAGCCACACACACACCCATATGGTTAGTGATTGTACCTGTCAGGTGCTACAGTTGAAGCTGAAACCTGCAGAGATGACAAAAAGTGATTGGAACGCATCTGAGGCTCTTTTGTACCCTCAAGAAGTCTCACCACATCCTTCATAGATGGTCTGTCAGAATCCCAAAATTCCACACAGCTTAGAGCAATTATTAATATTCTCTTTGCCATTTTTCGATCTTTTGCCTCAATGCAGTCTGCCATAACCTCCTCTAGTTTTCCTTTCTGATACTTGTCCCAAACTTTCCTTGGGAACCAGTGTTCGGCATCTTGACGTTCATGTTTTCTCATTGATACAATATCAAATAACATCATACCATAGCTATAAACATCACATTTGTGATTTACCTTTAAATAAGGCAGAGATAGCTCTGGTGCGCAATAATAAGGAGTCCCTCTAAATTTGGACATGGTAACATGAGTTGCATCCATCTTCAGAAGCCTAGCCATTCCAAAATCACCAATTTTAGGAGAAAACATTGAATCGAGCAGAATGTTGGAAGGTTTAATGTCATAATGGATAATACTTGGTTGGCAGTCCTCATGTAAGTAGGAGAGCCCCTTCGCAGTCCCAATCGCAATATTGCACAACGTCTCCCACTTTATACTGGATTTTCCATTCAAAAATTTATCTAGAGATTTTTTCTCCATGAATTCATATACAAGTGCTTTCATTTTGGGTTGGAAGCAGAAACCATAGAGCTTCACCAAGTTTCTATGATGAGTATTCCCTAGTGTGCTTACTTCAGCCATGAATTGATCTTTGATGTCATCACCCAGGATTTCTTCTTTCAGAACCTTAACAGCCACTTTCTGGCCATTGTATATGCCTTTGAAGACATATCCACATGAACCAGAACCTAAACTCTTAGAAAATCCTGAAGTCAATGCCCATAGCTGCTCAGGAGTAAATTTCTTTGGCTTTTCTTTTTCCCATTCATCAAAAAACTTCTTAACTGTGTCCGAGTTTTGATCATTATCCGAAACAATTACCATGGCGATTGGCGAAGAAGTGAAGAACAACACAGTTGTATGTGGGGCAACTAGCTAGATAGTGTCCAACAAAAGTGTGTTCAGTGACAGAAAAACAAATGAAGCGACAGTCTAGTGGAGAGTTTAGTTCTCTTAAATGTGTCAATATATTTTCAATAAATGATGCAATCTGTAAAGAAGAAAATACTAGTTAGGAATAAGAGAAATGCTAGCAGGACTGTGCATCTCTCATGAGATTGAGCTAGAACAAACTGAGGTCTGAGAAGAGGAGGGATCTTACACTTAGCCAGGCTTTGAATGCTAGCTCTTCCAAAAATGAGGTGAGTAGCCAGCCATGATTATTATTATATATATATATATATATGATTCTCTTGGCTTTTCCTGGAAATCACATGAGCTCGAAGCCTCGAAGTCAAAGTTTATGGTATGGAATATGAAACATGACTTGGCTTTTAAATTAAATCGATTCCATAGCTTCATTGTGTTCAAGTTCAAAGGCAACCAACACGGAAGTTCGTTGCACCTAACAAGACACATGACTTGGCATTTTAGATATACAGGTAACAGGTTGTGAGCCTCATTTGGATTGCACTATATTGGAGTTCTATTTTTACTTACCCCTTGCCATAATATAATACTTCCCATTATACATCGTCATCCCTCCCTCATGAAGAATGTTAATTAACACTTAACAGTATAGCACCAGAATGCATGCCTACAACAACTATAATGGCAAAAGAAATTATCTGTACGCGTAGCCTATATATATTACAGTTGACCCTGTCCCATCTTCAATTTGGAGGGTTTGGCAAATTTATTTAAGATAGGAGGGATTTTCATATCATATTATAAGTCAGGGACGACGGAATCAGTAATGATATAATCATCATACAGAACATTATAATCTGACTTATTATTTGTTTACTCTTCTCATCACAATGGTAGATAATAATATTAGGAATGTCTTGTGACCTGTGAGTCTTGTGTCTAGGAATCTGGTACATGTTCCGCGTCTGTGTTTGGTAGGAGCAAAGTGTTCTTGCAAGAATGTTTTTATCACAAACACAAAATAGCATGGCCTAGTCAAGAACTCAATACCATATATACTAGCTAGCTACCAGCCTGGACATCTACTGTGGTTGTTCAGAAGTGTAAATAACTGATCACAGAGTACGTGTATAGCTTTTGAATATCATAATAGAAAACAGCTCCATCAGAAAAACAAAACAGTAATGGATGTGTGAGATGGGTGAGTGATATTAATGGGGGTTTTAGTTAGATTAAACTTACACCGTTCCAAAATTCCTTTTGGATGATGTTTGAAGACTGTGAATTGTTTAAAGAATTGAAGAAAAGAGTTGACTAATATATTTTATAGAAGAGAGTAGGTGACATGCCTGGCAGTTTAGGTTCAGGTTTTTGTAATCCATTTAACTACTGGCAGGTCCGATTCAGGTTTGAAGAAATTACCTACCCGGCCGGCCAGTTAACATTCAAGCATTTTGAACAAGCTCACACATTCAGTCTCCATTCCGGTGTAATTCAAATATTCAATCCCCTTGTTTTCCACCAGCTTGGACACAAAAATGCAGTATAATAAGCATAAGTCAAGAGTGGTATTACAGTATAGCTTGTGATTATCAGAATAGAAAAAACTGTCAAGCGAAGCGACACCATAACAATTATTATGTTATTACTGCATTATGGCAGGTATTTATGTCAATAATAACTCAAGAAAATTGGAGCAGGGACTTATTTTTCATTTATGTTTATAATAGGGTTAGATTAGTCAATGATAACGTTATACTCTTCTTCTTATCAGACATTTGCAGTGAAATGAACGATTACTTTTTATTTGCTAGTGGTTGAACTTGAATCCAACCAAACAAAGTGCACAAACTAGATAGGACAATTAGGCTTGAAATTTATGAAAATGAAGCCGCGATTAACTCAAAAGCATTGCATAGATTAATCCACACTGAGTAAAGACTAGTTATGAACACAATGACAGTTAATGTTTTCCATCCACATAATGACATGATTTATCACAATCCTAGTGTTAGTACGTAGAGACAAAGAGGAACCTAAGTGTTACACTGAAAATCAGGTTGCTAAAATCTTAAACACCTGCATCTGAACCTCTTTCCGAGCCCATTTTGCTTAGACTAGGAGTACTCCTGCGAGAATTTCTCTTTGTTGGAACTAGAAGGTTTTGCTCTTCGTCATCAATGGCTGGTGATGTATCAATACCATCATCCTTAAATACTGGGTGAACGTATGCATCCTGAAGGTAGTTTCTCAAATTCAAATTTGGTTCAGTTGCCCGTTCCAGTGTATCCTTCACCATAGCATCCTGTGATAAAGAATAAACAATTAACAATCTCCGGAAGATTCACTTTCCACACACACATACACAAAGGGCAAATCAAACAAACATTTATGCCATGCAGCAGCTTGAAATCAAAACATGAATCTCAAAGCAAGAAAATTCTGGTTAGATTCTGACCTGTAATGGAAATTTAACAAAAGCTGGTTCAAAACGACCTTTACACAATCTATGGAACCAGATTGTCAACACGGGAAGTGCTATGAGCAAAGGTGTTGACTGTGCAGCGTCTTTTGTACTCATCAATCCCATCAGAAGAAGTTGTGCTATTATCAAGCCAATAATTACGCGTCGATGCACGTCTGGCCAGAATGATGCCCCACTCTCGTATTTTTGGCTGTATACATTTATTATCTATAAAAGAAAACAGATTTAACGAACAAAATCAAAATACAAATACTTCACCAATAATTTTAATAAATCAATGTGCGTCCACTAAGATAACAGACATGGTACTGAAAAAAAACTTCAAAAAGCTCGTGCTAACTAACCTGATGGCGGAAAACCATGTAAGAGAAACCAAAGAACACGACAATGAAAGGGAGAAGGATGGGTGTCACCACTGCATAAACAAGTCCAAGCAAGAAATACAATTGTATACGAGGTTCAGAAGAAGCAAAGTCAATGCTCCCCGGATCCATAGCCTCCTCCCTGTCTCGGTCTGTCTTTACAAGAAATGTGTTCTTTAAATGAAACATAATCAGTGGAACCAATCTAAGAATCTCTCCAGCAATTCCTGCCCAACCATCAACCATTATGTATGTAATAAAGAAAGTGGCTTTCATAGGGATGGATACGCCGATTGTTTTTGGAATCCTGCAAAAGAATCAAGACTTCTAATATAAACAGACAGAGAATGAAAGCAAACATAATAATAAGTTAATAACTAAGATAAAGCATTCATTTAACTTAAAAATACGATTAAGAAAATATCCTGATATACAGTATATCTTAGTGTTAAAACTTAAACTAAAACAGAACATAAGAAATCACGTCTGAGAAATGTACAAGTATAAAATCATTTTCCCTGAAGATGAAAGGGTCGTAACTGCTCATTAAAAGCCACAAAAATAAACGATGAAATTCGTGAAAACAGTATAGTATCTTCATAAACAAAATTATTCAGACAGTAAACTTACTCAGTTGCAGACTGATTAATAAAAGTATGGAGTTGCTGAAACGCAGTCCCAGTCACTATGCTCCCCAGAAACACATTAACAAGTACAAATAGGTGATACTTCCCAGCTGATCTGCGATCTAAACTGGACAGCGAAATGTGACCTTCTACTTTAGACATAGTCATTAGGATTGTGGGGAGAAGAATGAGAAATATCTTTAGTGCAATTCCAGGAAGAAAACCTTGAATCACAGATTTGATAACCTTCCTGTAATAGCATGTAAAACAATTATTCAAAACATCAACTTTTGGCAAACACGAATTTCTTGTAATAGCACGCAAGTTTCATCTTGCTTATGGATATTTAGCCTTTGGTATCGACATGCTCAATCATGCTCTGACAAGCTTCCTGTAATATATGTAAGCTTCGTCATGCTTATGGCACAAGCAGGCCTCACTTACAACACCAAAGTGATAGTCATAAATTGTTAGTCATAAATTTTTAGTCAGAGATTCCGTAACAACTGACAAGAGCATAGAACACTTATGGAATTTCAATCTCTCACTAGATTATACTTTTAGCGAGTGAAAATTACTATTTTTTTTTTTTTTTTTTTTTTATTGGCAAGCGAGGTTGAGGGGACCCCTACCCCTTTTTAAATTACATGTGAAAACTTATATCAACAATCCGCTGTTGACGTGTTTCGAACCCACGACCTCTTCACTTTGTGAGAGGGGTGCTACCATTGAGCCACAGGCTCATTCGCAAAAATGGTTTAGTAAGCCTGTTTTTAATGAGATCAGTAACTCGGTAATGCTGGCGGGATTCGAACCCCAGACCTCTGGTATCATCACCCAAAAAATTACTATTATGAGTAAGGTCTTTGTATCTGTTACTTTTTATCTTGTCATCTCCATCCATTCCCATTCTTCTTGTTTGCCTTTTGGTTTTCGTCTGGTTCTTTATTGTAAAACATTGTTTATAGCTATATTACTCTATGAATCATGGTAATCTGGTAATAACGGAACAAAATTAAAAATGAAAAGATGTGTAAAATTGTGTATCAAAAACTGAAAGATGTAAAGGCAGACTTACTTTTCTATAAGAGGCTTTAAGAAAGGCAGAACCTTCATTATCCCGTCAAGGTTCGCTATGGACTGAACCATTGCAATGGGGATGATGAAGAAAAATGTAAGGAAAAAGAGTGAAACCGCCATAATCAATCTGCGAATGGTGATAGAGACATATGGAATTGCAAGATTAGGCCAATAGACATCACGTGGCTCCGGAGCCCACTCTGTCAACCACAAAGTAGGATTACTTGATTGCTGAGTTTGAGCACATACAGCTGCCCCCCATCGACTTCGAAATGAAACAAATGCAGCAGGCATTATAGCCTTAGGATCACTTGTAACTTTTTCTCTCTCTGCAGCTTCCTGGACAGAAGTGTTTAATAAGTAGAAATTTTGTTTTGAAAAGGTACCACCTTCTAATAAAATCGACAGTGTATGTCTTCATAAAAAAATGACTAAGCAGTAGGTTTCAAAAACATTCAATATAGTTTGTAAACATCCAGGGATTAATATGTTTAAGTAAAAGGTAATAACTATAATACTGATGATAATGTTATCTTTGCTGTTGTTGCTTGCTCCAGCTGCTATTATAATTAAACAAGACAAAAAGCTCAAAGCATTAGAAAAGAATGATGCATATGACAAACAAGACTCACTTCTTTTGATAGCTTTTCGATCTCAGCGGTATAGTAGTCAATTGCATCAACACTTTTTCCCCAAAGACCCCAAAAGCCTGTCTATATATAAGATTACTTGTATGAGTTCGTGAGTTCGTAAACTGGTGGATTCACTCAGAGAATGATACCAATTATCTAGAACTGGAAGAAAAATCTTCATGTAAAGAGAAATACCTTGGTAGTTGGCTTTGTTGCATGATTTCTCTCATATTTATTTTGGTAGTAGTTCAGCCAGTTTTGCAAACCCTTCTTTTTCAATACCAACTTTGCCAGACTATTTGCATTATATACAACCTACAAAATTAACATGGAATAGCAAATTTATCTAAAATAATAATAATAGACAAAGTCAGCTTTTAACTATGATGACATGAATTGACAAAAAAAGAATGTCCTTGCATTTGCTCTCTAAGTGGGACAGTAATGTTGGCGTTTAACAACCAAACTACAGAGTAGATAATCATCTTGCAGCAATACTAACCTGATGGGTGAGATAATGATCAGGATGATTTACACAAAAGAAATGCTCAACATGCTGACCGACAGACTCATCAGGATCTGGAGGAACATTTCTCACAAGAACCTGCAAACGTGTAAAGGATCAGGTGTGGACAAAGTTACAAACTATAACGAGATAAAACTATTCAAATCAGCTGTGGTAATAAACAAATATGCTATAGAACTTGCTATTCTTTTTATCAAAATTGTTTCAACACAAGTGATATGTACACAGCAAATGCATTTCATCTAATAAGGACGAGAAAAGAGACACTCAAAAATTAAAAAGTTACAAGCAATGTTTTGCCCAGCACACCGGACCATCATAAACAATTAGACTTTAGTACTCATTTCAGTCTGGAACACACCGTAAATTGATCTGGACGACGGCTTTCAGATGCAAGAAAATGCAGTCTCATACAAGCTATTCTCTTGTATTCGTGGTAAAGAACATAGCAAGTCCAAAATGTGAAGACGTACGCCATTCCTACGTGGGCCCAAAACCTGTAAAGAGCCGATTGTTTCTTAGTAGGCTTAAGAAAAAGTCATCATTATTTGAATTATTTTACCAAATTGATCTCTGGCACTGCATTTCCCTTTTTATATTTGAATTATAATCTTAACGATATAAGCAACAAAGAAATTGATTGCTAAGAAGTAATGAACATAAGAAGAAGAAGTTCTAACCTTTGGGATCCAGATGCTATATTAGAAATTGAAAGCTTGTCAATGTCACTAAATTGTAAATCGTTGATATTCTCTAATGTTTCATTTGTCCAATTAACAGGTACCAGAACAGCGAAAGCAAGTACCGTAATAGGTACGAATATTTTCAATCTGCACAGAATCTTCATGTTAGAAGATACATGAGAAACAAAAAGCTACGAATAATCAAAGGATCAAATACATAAATGCGCGTTTATGTGAGAGTGTATATGTGCATATTTGTGTAAATTAAAGAGGTCAAATCAAAATATAACTAATTGGTCACTTCTTATTCAACTGGGAATCGCAAACAGAACTGTAATCAGTTACTGTTAACCATCTTGTTGTGCAAAAGAAAGCATATGTGCATGCTCTAATCTGTCATTTTGAGAATATAAATTGATGGTTTAGATGTTAGTATTATTCTGTAAAACTAATGAAGCTTCACATCAATTGGAAATTTGATATTAAAATCACCAAATGCAAACACGAGACACCACCACTTGATTAGAGCCTTAGAGGCCAGGAAGCCAATACATGAAATTGCATTTTGAAACTCACCCTAGGAGGTATATCCGAACATAAACAGCAGAATCCAATCCTGCATGCTGAATAAGCTCGGGCTCTGGCATTCTCAATGCTGCTGGCATCCAGTTCAAAAACCTCAGATATGTTCTGCAGTCCAAGTTGACAAATTTGTTTACAGCCCCTCCGGAATGAGTTGGACTGCTTCTTGTCCCCTTTAGATACCATTTGGGAAAATACACTCTATCATTAAACGGTTGAAGGCGTAATATACCAAATGCTATAAGAAATGTTATTGCAGATATAAGATTAATAGTTGCAGCAGCACCAATATCAGAAAGGCTAGCCATTTATTTCTTCAATAACTGTTGATCTCCCGAAAGCTTTGAGACAACGAAAAAAAAAGAAAGACAGTTAGATATAACATACAAACCTTCAAAAAGAGCTGATATAAATAAACAATCCTTAATGAAGAAAAAACACCCTTATTCATTATTTACATTTCGAATGTGTCACTCAAGAGAATATACGAGCTTCTTATTGGATCACTTTCTAGGCATTCTGGACAATGACTCCCTTTAGTAAACTTCTTCATATGTTTTATGTGTGCTTAAGATAATACATCTCCAATGTCAACGACATTACATTCAATATCCTCAAAACGAAACATGGGAGTAATCTAATTTAAAATTCTTCAGTCCTGTTATTGGCATTTTCCTACTAGTGACCATCTTCCACCCTAAATGTATTATGGTTTATATAGTAATTAACAATATGATATATGTTCAATAACTATGATAACGATACCTACACAAATGTATATCCTAAGCAATGACACTGTGTCGTGCGATCATTCTATATTTGTCAAAACAGTAATTTCTAGACTACAAAACAGATGGGCATACTGATAACTGATACCATCCTTTTTAATCTTTATTCGAAAGAAAATCAAATTTTGTACTCCATAGAAAACAGAATCTGATACAAAAGTACTAGGACAATAATACCTCAATCCACTCAACTGTATCACCATATAATAGGCCAAATGATCGTAACCAATTACCCTATACATAATCTTATAATAATATCATCATTTCTCTTACCAAATTACACATAATCTAATAAATTTTTATACATAAGTTTATCGACAAAACACAAAAATCATGATCAAACAATCTAAATAACAAAGAGAAACAGAGAAGGGAAATGATACCTTGAAATGTGGTCGGTTTGAAGAAGAAGAAGAAGAAGAAGAAGAAGAAGATGTTGATATAATGATATGTAATGTATGATGGAATCAATCATCAATCAAACAAATAAAGAATGGAGAAATAGGGTTTTAATTAATTGTATTAATTACAAAGTTATTAATGTTTTGATGAAAAAAAAGAAGGAATGAAGGAATGAAGGGAGGGAGGGCGGCAACGAGAGCGGAGCCGTTTCGTAGTTGATATCGTTTCTTCCTTGGCTCGCTCCTCCCTCGAACGTTTTGTTTGATGAAAACAATAACAAACAACTCTCTCAAATAAAGAGACCAGACAAATATTTGAATCTTTTCTTTCCAATTTTGCCCATACACACCTTCTCTCATTTTTATTCTATATTTTGGAAATTGCCATTTGCCAATTGTTAGATTTTTTTTTTTTTTTTGGCCCATGGACAAGCCCAATAGTATTCATCCACATAAAACAAAAAAATGCATCTACAATTCTACAATGGTGGTCTCATTGCTTTCCTGGACCTCTGAAAAGTGAAAAGGTAATTTGAAAAGATGTGGTTACATTGTGATGGAACCTGAAGATGTTCATTTGTCTGGCTCATTCATTTAGCCAGACAATCAAGCTTGACTGCTTGAGGCTTGAGAGAGCCAAGATCGAGTTAACCTCGACTAGGTTAATTCATTTTTTTTGTAGTCGAACTCAAACTGAGTTAGTCGAGCTTGCTCAAGCTCGATTTATTTCTTACTATGTAACTGCACGCGCTCCGCGCCTGATTTACAGGTATATATACATACAATACGGATATTAAAAAAAAACATGTGTCATAACTTCTGTGTTATAAAAATAGTATTATTTTACTGTAGATTTTACCTCATGTCTTTATAAGTAGTAAAGATTATCCTGCCCATTACAGTCGGGGCGTTGGCAACCTTGAGCACAGAGCACTAACTAATAAGGGATTTTATATCTTGTTAGCCAAGCCAACAGGGGTTACGGTAGTTATTAGACATGAATTAGTTCAAGCTACCCGTTCTTCAACTTTGTCTATTAAGGGGTTGATTGTTTGATCGAAGAAATTTGTCATACAATTATAAAAAATTTGTAAAATATAATTCTCTTATAATATTGTCATTTTTTTTTTGGGTGAAAATTGTGTATACATTTTTTGTTGATCGAGAGTTTTCGGGTGATAAAAAAAATTTCAGGTGAACAATAAAATTCTGGTGCACAACCTCACTAAAAATCCTGGCTATGCCACTGGCCATATTGCCAATGTCTGATGAGATGATGAATATCATACTTGGGTAAAACTTCTTTTTTTTTATAAACATAATTGATTAATTGGTAAAAACTTAAAATTAAAAACATGCAACTTCAGTATTAATCTATATACTATATAATAGTGGAGCCTAACAAGTGCCACATGGCGTGTTCTTAACAACTTGAGAATAGAACTTAAGCCCAATTAAAGCCCAGTTGTAGTTAAAAAGGAAATCCACCTTCTATGTCAACAGAGATTTATAAAACCTTAAAACCCTTTAGAACTTATTCTAAATCTCTTTTTCCTACTAAATTCTTCTTCTATTTAAAATTCTTAATTCATATATAAAAACCATACTAAATACAAAAAATATTAATTATAAATCTCTACAAATTTAGGTTAAGAAGGACATTAAAAAAAACTCGGTTCAACAAATCACTTATAACTTATAAAGTCATTATAAAATCTCTACAAATTTAAGTTAAGAAGGGCATTAAAAAAAGTTTGGTAATTTTTTATTTTTTATTGAATAACACAAATCCCGGTGCGTAGCATGGGTTTAACAACTTGTTAAAATAAGATTCCCTCCCAAACAAGATATTAGGCATCTTCTAGAGTGGGCCTCATGCGACAGAAAATTTAGACTTTGGCCCATTTTGTATGTGGTCATGAAAGCCCCAATATACTAGCATGCATGATCATTGAATCATTGATCATATGACGAACAATCTCCTTCTCTCAATAATGATGTAAGAAAATATAGAAAGACAGACACACATCTTCCTTATATCTTTGGTGTTATAATGAGCACAAGTCCAAAGAAATAAGTTACAATTACCTCCTTCTGATGTATAAAATATATAGCTCAGTGGATAATCTTCACACAGCCACACAGGACTATGAAGGTGGACATAAATAACACCATTCATGAAAACGAATGGATTCCATCTTTCTGTAAAAACAGAATGATCCAACCAACATATGTTATTCATTTTCTTTCTCTACCACTTTATGACTTTAGAACAAGAAGATAATATATATATAGTTTAATTCATTTCTTTATAAACAAAAAACATCATACTCTAAAATTAAACACTATCCATCAACAAAATTTAATCAAGAAAAATATTACAGACCACCACACACAAAACAAACTCAATCATGACTGTGGGATTCTGGAAACAAGATAATGTTCTGTCTTCACGTTCTACAATATCCTATCCTAAATCCTACTAATAAACAAAAGATAAGCCACATCATCTTCCCCAAAATATCTTCTTCACCACTTGATCACGAATGCCTGGCTCTTTCATCAACGTCATTCAACACAAAGCGTTGACCTCAGCTTGATGAGTTGTTAATGATGATGATGATGATGATGATCCTTCCCATATCTCTTCACCACTTGAACTTAATCTACCATTTTGCAAACCTGCTCTTATAGCCATTTGATCATTATCAACTCCATTTTCTTCGTCGTCATCGTTATCGCCATCATCAAGATCATGGTTATCATCAGATGATAAAGGAACTAACAAACAACTGCCATGTAAATGTCCATTTACACAAACGAAGTACTCTAGTTTATCATGGTGGGACCCAAGTCTCGTAGCGGCACTTTTAGGCACAAGTTTAGCTGTTGTCATACTCCAAACACGTTGTCCACAATATGGACATCGAATTTGCTGTTCAAGCTCTATTTGCCGTTTGATTAAACAAGCTCTTGTTTTTGATTTCATAAAACCTCTAATTACTCCTCTAAAAATACCCAAATCATCAATATTACCTCGCATTGTATGTTCACATGGATCACTGATGTATAACAAATCACTTTGACATCTCTTCATCAAGAAACTCTGACCAGATGTTTTCGAAAACCGCGACAATTTCACAAAATGACCAGGTAAAGTTTGATCAATTCGAAAATGTCGACTTGGCACACATCCACAACAATAGAACAGAAGCTTTGCAAGTGCGTGCCATCCATCTCCGACTCGTAAATTTGGTTCACCATTAATAAGAGCTGAAACCATGCGCGAAGCTCGCGACGCGCATAATTCCTTCCATAATACCCTCTTTGCTACCGCGTTTAATTTCCGACTAACGCAAGAAATTAAACAAAGAAGATGAGGATCCCAGTTCATTGATCTAAAAATTAACAAAAGTATACGCTCATTGAGTAAACCTGAATCGGCTGTTGACTCAGTAAGTTCACTGAGTCGATTCGGTTTGTGTCTTCTACTCACAATCATTCCGGCTGAAACCATTAAAAATCTATATCTCACAGCTCACAACTGAATAAATCGAAGCTAGCGGTTAGTTGTGGTGGTCTTTATATAAACTCAATAGAATACACGTGTTGATTTCTAATTGGTGAAATTAACATCAGTGATCTCATTTTAACAACTCTCTACGTGTCGTGTAGAGAAGAGCTACAAACACACGTGTTGAGAAGCGATTGCTTAGACGAATTGTTTGAGAATCTACTGAAGCTAATAAATCAAGTTAAAGATCGTTTGACACGTGTAATATTCCACACCGTTGAAAAAAATATCTTTATCAGACAAACAAAATATCTAAAAGCTACGTGTCTGTTTTTAAGAAAAAAGAATATTAAAATGTTATTTGATGTATAATGGGTTGTATTTTATTTATAGTGCTTCAGACACGTGGACGAATCTAAAACCTCCACCACTAATAATTGATTCTTAACTTAACTTTCATTAAAAATTTATTAATTAGTTACATGGTCCCAGCTGTGTTAATTATACTACGTAATAACCTTCGAAAAAGAGAAAGGGTACATAGTTTTTTTTGACTATTTTGTCCTAAATATGGCTGTCCTTTGTTATTAATTACTTGTAGTTATTGAATTGATTCGATTGCCATTTGTAAACAAAACAAGGTTAAAATCGACATTTAAGAGCATAAGATGCTTATGCCGTACAACGACAGACGAGACTAATGTGCGGTGTTTGTTTTCTAACTCGTGGAAGAATGCGCGTACGATAAAGTAAATAACCTGTTTGCGTGCCATATAGGTAAAACACTAAGAAAATACACGTGTTGTTCAATTGTCGTATTTCTGACTGGCTCAGCTGGTCCAACCGTCCAAAGCCATGGCTGTGGCCCATGTGTCGTAATGTTACGGGAATGAATGTGTAGTGTCAAGTGTGTGGTTCCATTTTATATGTGGTCTAGTGGCCTGCATTAGGACCCAACTAGGCCTCTTTTTTCGGCTAAGGCTAAAGGCACACCTCTTTTTTACTTTTGGCACAGTTTTAGTATAAAAACTTAAATACACCCCTTTCAACTTGTTAAACAAGTTTCACATTCATAATAATCTACTAAATAGGTTGCAAAATATGTTTTTGTGTTTTATTTTGGGCACACGCCTATCTTTTGTTTTTAGAAGAAAAAAAATTATTCGTATGAAAAATTCTACACCTCCTAAAATAAATTCTTCGAAAGACAAACCCTTCACCTCCTAAAATATCTCCGATTGAAAAAAAAAAAAAAAAAAAAAAACTCCAACATAGTTGTGCTTTTTTTTTTTTTTTATAATTATAATTTTATTGATAATCAAAATGTGATTACAATACAGTAAAGCAAGGAATGATATACCATAACCCAAAACAAAATAAATAGGATAATACAACTGTTTAATTTACATTTAACATTGCATCTCAATTAAACAATAGGTCATGTAACCTACAATATACAATGTCGCGGAGAATTAATATTCGGATTTTGATAATCATCACGCATTCTATCCGACTATTTTGTATTAAACAAATCAACAATAACAATAATAGTTTGATTTTTATAAAATTTAATAAAACTGTTTTCATCAATAGAGAACATGATTTTCTTTACAACTGATATTTTTATATAAAAATATACTCATATTATTTTAATGAGAAGTTTATATTTTTTAATTATAAAATTTATTTTGTCGAGAAATTTAGTTGTGATAAAATAATCATCGCACTTAGCATGTTATTAAAAAAAATCAAATACTATCGATTGTAACTAATTTTATTCTTGTTGGTATCATTTTCGTAGTTCATTGCTAGTAACAACCTGAGTTTGTTGCAAAATATGATTTTATGTTCTACTTGAATTATTGTATTGTTCGTCTCCGTCTCATGATTTATACATTTTTTTGTTAATCACTAATACCTTTATAATAATTTACTAGTAATATGCCCATAGCTACGATTTTAAAACAAAAATTAAGTTATTTCATGTCTAAGGTAATCAACAATTGTTATTGCTGACTATAATAGATATTAATCAGCGATCTACCGTTGGGAAGAATTGATTTGGGCGAAAATATAGTGCTACGCTTTCAAAATAAAAATTGAGTTATTTCATGTCTAATGTACTTGGCAAAAATATGTTGACTATAGTGGATATTGGTCGACGATCTACTGTTTGGAAGATTTAATTTGGGTGGCACTACAATGTTACGCTTTCAAAAATACAAAATACAAAATAAAATAAAAATGTTGAACTATTTGAATTGAAATCACTTGGATCTTTCTCCTGCAATTACAAATAAATTACCCAAACTGTATATTTACATAACAAAAAAAAAACATAAAAAGAAAGAGGGCATACCCCCCACATTGGGCAATACCGTACTGCTGGCTTAGGGGGGCACACCCCCAATTAAACTTGTCAGCACACATATGTTGATAATTAAGTGTAGTAGTCAGCATCATCGTGCTGATCACTGACTACGACGAGCAACACCGTACTGTTGTCTTAAGGGTGCACACCCTAATTAACATGTCATCACCCATATGCTAATGATTACGTGTACTGGTCAGGATCATGGTGCTGATCATTGAGTATATCGGGTAGCAACATATTACTATCTTAGAAGGGGGCACACCCCAATTAAACACATCGTCACACATATGCTGACTATTAAGTGTAGTGGTCAGCATCGTAGTGCTGATCATTGAGTACATTGGGCAACACCATCCTGTTGTCTTATCTTGGGGGCACACCCCACTTAAATATGTCAACACCCATATGTTGACCATTAAATATAGTGGTTAACATCGTAGTACTGACCATTGAGTACAGTGGTCAGCGTCATGGTGGGTCGTCTTTTCTTCGTTTTAATTTAAAATACAATTACAATCATAAAGTTAAAATTTACCTTTGATGATGATGGAAGATTTTTTTTGCGAATACTTTTTTATTAGATCAAACCAATCTTCTTATGGTGTGTATAAATCTAGTGGTCTTTTTAAATTACCCAAACTGTATATTTACATAACAAAAAAAAAACATAAAAAGAAATAGGGCATACCCCCCACATTGGGCAATACCGTACTGCTGGCTTAGGGGGGCACACCCCTAATTAAACTTGTCAGCACACATATGCTGACAATTAAGTGTAGTAGTCAGCATCATCGTGCTGATCATTGACTACGACGAGCAACACCGTACTGTAGCCTTAAGGGTGCACACCCCAATTAACATGTCATCACCCATATGCTAATGATTACGTGTACTGGTCAGCATCATGGTGCTGATCATTGAGTATATCGGGTAGCAACATATTACTATCTTAGAAGGGGGCACACCCCAATTAAACACATCGTCACACATATGCTGACTATTAAGTGTAGTGGTCAGCATCGTAGTGCTGATCATTGAGTACATTGGGCAACACCATACTGTTGTCTTATCTTGGGGGCACACCCCACTTAAATATGTCAACACCCATATGTTGACCATTAAATATAGTGGTCAACATCGTAGTACTGACCATTGAGTACAGTGGTCAGCGTCATGGTGGGTTGTATTTTCTTCGTTTTAATTTAAAATACAATTATAATCATAAAGTTAAAATTTACCTTTGATGATGATGGAAGATTTTTTTTGCGAATATTTTTTTATTAGATCAAGCCAATCTTCTTATGGTGTGTATAAATCTAGTGGTCTTTTTAAATTACCACTGTGCAAGTAGTTCCAACTAATTTCTTTGTCTTTAAAAGTAACAAATTTTGGAGCATTTAAATTTCCTATCCTAAAACCTCGATCATTGCATCAAGGGCTGCCATGTGTAATTTTGTTGGGTTCTTATTAACTTCATCATCATCACTACTTTTATTAGTAATAGTAATTAATGAACAAAGTGGAGTGAAAGAATATTTTAGTAGTGAGAATAAGAGTTTAATGGTAGTTGTTAAATGACACACCATTTTTTGAATAAACAAAGTGAAGTAAAATAGATGTCGATAGTGAATTAGAGTTTAGTGGTGGTTGTTAATGGGCACACCTTTTTTTAAATGAGTGACCTGTTGAATAAAAAAAACATAACAAATTAACAATTTTTTTTAAATAAGCACAACTCCCTTTTTTTTTTTTAACAAAATACTACCAGCATCTATTTGTGGATCGAAAACATTTGCTTTTGGGCCCAACTAGTTGATTTGAAGAAATATTTGTTTTTGGACAACTGATTGTGTAGTCTTAAGCTATGTTGTCAGGGCGGCGCCTAGGCGGCGCTAGGGGTCGCTTCGCTCCGGTAAAATAGCGCCTAAAATGCTTCGATCAGCCTGGGCGGCGCCCAGGCGCAGCGCTCTGCTCAGGGCGGTCAATACACAGGCGCTCAAGCGGCCCAAATGGCCCAAAATAAAAAAAGCCCATGTCCAAAATTAAGGCTGCTGCTGTCTTCGCTGCTGCTTCTTCTCTCTTCTCGGTTGCTGCTGCTGCCTGCTGCTACTGCTGCTTCTTCTCTCTTCTGTATAACTGTATAAGTGTATACGTATAACTGATTAACTGTATTGCTGTGATGCTGACAATTGTGAAGTGCAGACTGCTGAGAGAGGAGGCCTTGCAAACGTTTTGTACTACTGTTCCGGATCAGGCTGACCACATCTCTGTGTTTTTCCTTAAATTACTCGGCTTGTATTTGCTTCTTTGCTTGATATTGTATAATATCAGTAGGAAGTGTAGAGTGTATCAACTAATTTATATTGAATTTAACGCCAAGGATAATTATATCGTTTTTTAAACCTGATTCCTGACATTTTTGGCAAGACTGTCTCAAACAGCAAATTTGTCAAAAATTAATTGCAGTATAAATAATTAACTTAAACTCAGAAGTAACAGGAGTATTTTAGCCTGACATGTTGTCAGGGGTCTGATCAGGCGGTCGAGGCGGTGAGGCAGAAACCGAGCGCTTGGCGCTCCGCTCCGCCCCTAACAACATAGGTCTTAAGTTTGGTCCATGTCCTATTAGGGGCAAAGACAAAGGCTCATTCTAAAGTTGAGTTGCGCGCTTGGGGTCCAAGTTTTATAAAAAAAAAGAATTTAAGCCCAAGCCCTACATACAACCTCCCAAAAGCACAAAATTCTGTTTGAATAGCTTCTGTTTGTGGGTCAATGGGGTCATACACTTTTCTGATGTTTATCTCACAGTACAAAATATCGTGATACATCTTGATATATCGGTTTTAAAAGAAAACGATATGATATATTTCTGATATTTACCTTTTAAAGTTTCTGTAAAATATCGACTGATATTTTTCGACATTTCCCGATATTTTCGATTTTTCCTGATGTTTACTGATATTTTTGTGGAAATATTATTTTTTTTCAAATTTTTTTTTTTTGAAATAATTTGTTTATTCTATTTTTAGTAGATATGATGTTTTTTAGGTAAATACTATGATAATATACTTTTAAATTTGATTTTATATATATTTTGTATAACAAATTGATATATTAATCGATACATTCGACGTAAAAAAAATAATAAATAGATTCCAATATATTCCGATATATCTATTTTTTGGAGATCGATACATTAGTCTATATCGATATCGATATTTTGTACTATGGACTTTATCTTGCCTTACCAGAAGAGGGATTTCATGATTCTGTGTAACTGACAATGTACTCTGACTTCATGATAAGCCATCAAAGTTACCGCACACTGAAACTTATTAGGCAAAGGAGGGTAAAAACAGAGTCCATAACAGGATCAGATTTATGCTAGATTGACTAGCCTGAATATTGGTGAAGCCCAGCCCATTTCATTTTGGGCATAAGAAATTGGTTTAACTGACACAAGCAATTAACTGACCTACACCAGTACACCATATATATAACTATAAGTTGGTGGGTCACATGTGGGAAATGATGAAACTGGATCATATCAGTAGACAGTAGGTCCATCACATGATATTGCTTGAATGTTCATTTTATTGTAGTTAAAACTTAAAACATTTCATTCAGATCCCATACTCTCTGACACCATTTAAGCAACAATAAAATCACAGTGATTGATGATCTTCAACTTCTCAAAACATGTATATCATGATTCATGGGTCTCTCATGTGTGGGTCATATTGGACAGCAGAAATTTTTGAACAGAGCAAATTCCGGCCATTTGGGTGTGTTTGACTAAAGTGGAGACAAATGCTAAAAAGTTATTATTAGGTGACGCATAAAGTAAGTCAAGAAGTAGAGAAAGCTTCACAACAAACAAATTAGAGGAAACCATAGGTGGTCCGGGTGTTTTACATGCAATCAAAGATATAGCAATATTTTTTCTTTTTGATACAAAGATATAGCAATATATTCAGCTAAATCTCCATTACACTTTAATTAGTATCTGCAGCCCTTCCAAAGCTGACCATCTTGTTAAAATGTTATTGTTGTTTTCTCTGATTTTGCTTTGGTTCCTATGCAAACGTGAAGTGAAGTAGTAATCTATAATTGTCACATTTGAACAGATAAATCCATCCTAATTGAAGCTTTTAGTTATTTTTATTCATTTCATTAATATATAAAGAGATTTTGGCACTTACCCCATTTAAATGTCGAAATGTGCGCTACCCCCATTTGAAAAAATATAGCACTTACCCCCCAATTGGATGGAAAAATTTAACGGTGTTACAAAAATTAATTTTTAAAATTTTTTAAAATATTTTTTTTTATAATACCAAAAATACCTTTTTTATTTTAGTAATAATAACATGTGTCATAATCTTATCCATCTATTTAGTACTTAATCTAACGGTCAACTTTATTATCTTCCCCAAAAATCCAAAATCCCTAAAAGTTTATAAATAAACCTAACTTTTCTCAAATAAATTTTATGTTCTTTAAATTTAACAAATTTCTTAAACAAATTTCATCTTTTTTCCTAAAAATTCATCTTCTCCTTCAAATTTTTTTGCAAATCGATTTGGGTGTATTGTTAATTATGTATGTTTCAGTGAGGGGCTTTACTAATTATGTTTATTATTTACATGTTTAAAGAAGAGTAGTTTTGGTATTATCAAAATATTTTATTTTACAAAAATTTAAAAATTAATTTTTGTAACACCGTCTATTTTTTCCTTCCAATTGGGGGGTAAGTGCTATATTTTTTCAAATTGGGGGTAACACAAATTTCGACTTTCAAATGGGGTAAGTGCCAAAATCTCATATATAAATGGTATCCAACAATATAATTATCCATAAATAGTATACTTAATGAGATAAAAAATGGTAATTTTTTTTTTTATTAAAAATGGTTGTTTTTTTTTTTTATTAAAAATGGTTGTTAATCATGGTAACATTACATACTCATTCTAAATGTACATTTGTTTTGCTCCTGGCATTAGAGAAGCAAGGTGTTGTTTGGTTGCTCCATGGATCACTTAAGTTGAAACTTGCAAACATGATTTTAAGACTCGATCGATTCTTATTTAAATCAACTGATATGAATAAGGTTATTTTAGATTGAACTTTTGATGTTTTGTGGAAGTGATCAGTCAAATTGGAAATTAGACATGTTACCAAATTGAAAGTCAATTGAGTGTAGTACAGTGTGGTTGTTAGATCCATCAAATTGTGAATATTGACCCCAACATATGGATTTGAAGGTCGTCTCGTCTTACTATAATTATTTTGATTTTATTATTTATAAAAAAATAGAAATATAGCAAAAAAATGTAAAAAAATTAGGTTTATGTTAGGGTCAAGACCAGGAGATCACAAGAGATATAATCATAAAGCTCTGAAACAAAAAAAAAAAAAAAGGTGGCAAAAAAAGAAGAGAAACTGTGACACCCGTACAACTAAAGTGCACGTTAACATAACCCAACCCCCAAAACCAAACACACATCCATCCATATCCGTGCATATTCTTCTCTCTACACAACACAACACAACAAGTAAAAGAGATTTCTATGTGAACGGACTTTTTCTCTCTCTTCCCAAAACTCTCTTTCTCTCTCTTCTCTCTTCTCTCTTCTCTCTTCTCTCTCGTGTTGTGCTTCTTCTTCAATGCCTGCAAATTTTTCTCTAATCTTCTTCTTCAGAAACACTAATTATCAATCCGAAACCGCTCCCTTTCTATTCAGAGAGGCGAGCGATTTCGGTTTTCTTACAAAATTCCCAAATTTCATCTCTTTTTCTGAATTTTTCAACTTTATGACCTAATTTTTCTTTCAAATTATTACGGAGTAGTTTTTTTAATGGCACCAAGTAGAAGAAGAGCTTCTAATAAAGCTTCTTCTGCTGCTGCTGCCGCTGTTAAGAAGAATTGGAAAGTTGGTGATCTTGTTCTTGCTAAAGTTAAAGGATTTCCTGCTTGGCCGGCAACAGTAAGTTTTTTTATTAATTCTATTTCTTTTGATTCAAATTAGTTTTTTTTTTTAATTAGTTCAAACCCTAAAGTTTTGATTTTTATTTAAATTAAGCTTAGAATTTGACATAAACTAGGTTTTTATTTCATTTTTGTTCTATAGAAAGAGGGATAAACTTGTTTAACAACTTAGAAATTGTATTTTTGTTCTGCCCTATTAAATTAAACTTCGCATACAAGGGAAACAAAGCTATTTTTGCCTTTTTTAGACCCTGTTAGTTAATTTTTGTGTTTCTCTTCATCCCAGAGCGATGAGAAGTTCTTGTCTTCATCCACTTTGAAAAAAAAAAATGCTTTTTGCATCAGGAAAATTTGTTTTCTCCCCTTTTGCCATGGAACAAATTCCTTACTTTTTGTTAAAATTGAGATTGCCCCAACACTAGAAACTTACTTCATTAATGTTTTGCGCTTATGTATTTCACGATATTTTGTGTTATTAATGTTGTTTCATTTTTTTCCATGTTTATTAATCTATTACAAAATAAGCAGGTTTAGATCTGTTTCTTTTTAGCTGTATGCACAGTTACGGTGTTATTTTTTGTCTTAAAGTGGATTTTATTTATATTAAGCTTAGAATTTGGGACAAACTCGGTTTTTTTTTGTTTGCTATTCTATTGAAAGGGGGATAAACTTGTTAAGACCTTAGAAATTGTGTTTTTAGTCTGCCCCATTAAATTAAGCTTTTCATACTAGAGTGACTATTTTTGTATCCGAGATAGACAAAACAAGCTATTTTTCACCTTTTTGAGACCCTGTTAGTTAATTTTTGGGTTTCTCTTAATCCCAGAGCTTTGGCCTTCAATGGGAAGATCATCTACTTTGAAAACAAAAAGTGATATTTGCATCAGTCAAATTTGTTTTCTCTTGCTCCCCTTTTTGCCATGGGACAAATTCTTTCTTTTTTTTTTTTTTATTGAGATTGCCCCAATTAGAAATTTACTTGATTAGTGTTTCACTTGCTTTGTGTTAGCTCTTTTTTTTTCACGATATTTTGTGTTATTATAGTTGTTTCATTTTTTCATGTATCTTGATCTGTTACAAAAGAAGCAGGTTTAGATCTGTTTGTTTTTAGCTATATACCCAGTTGCGGTGTTATTTTTTGTCCTAAAGTGAATTTTTGGTGCCAAAGGTGATTTATTTGGTTTATTTATGTTGAAGAAACTTATAATAGTCTGTAGCTATTGGGTACCAATCTATTCTTCTTCCTTCTTTCTTCACTATTCACTTTCTTATTCATTTCATCTCTTACTAAGTCAGAAGCAGGATTGAATTTTTTTCTGCCACATATATTTGGTTTGAAAAATCTCCCAAATTTCTTGGACTCATCACCAATCAAAGTATCAAACTCATTCTTAGATTTGGTTGTCCATGTAAATTAAAAAAGCCTTGATGTTGATGGGAATACAACTTTTGATTTAGAGCGTGTAAAGAAGGCTAATATAGTTGGTGTAATTAATAAAATTGGAAATTGAGTGATTGAAATATCTGTTCTTGAGTAGAAAGAATTGTGAAGTAAAGGATGATTTCAAATTTTCAATGCATACCCCTGTGAAGCAAATTAGAACTTGGATTAAACCCCTAATCTTATCCTTTTATTCTTAAGATTTTGTTTGTTGCAATCTTGTTGATAAGCTGAAGTTATCTATCTCAAAAAGAGAAGATAAATTTTGAAATTTTTAATGCTTAGAAAATGGAGAGGAAAGAGGAAATGAGAAACTGGACAAAATAGTCAGTCGGTAACAATTTTTTGTCTTTTAGCTGATGGGTATGGTACCCAACCTTATGAGGAGCAGCTCACTAGCATTCCTCATATTATTACTTTTCAGTTCACGTACTCTTATATGGAAACACAGAACACTTTGTTATATTCTTTCCTTCCCTATAGTACATATGTCCTGAGTTTACGATGGGTTGAATCTTGTTTAATTTGACTTCATTGATGATGTTAGGTAAGTGAACCAGAAAAGTGGGGGTACTCAACAGATTGGAAAAAAGTGCTGGTATATTTTTTCGGCACAAAACAAATGTGAGTACAATTCTATTTTCTTTTTTAGTTTTCTTTTTGTCAGAGGTTTACATGCTATGTAGGTTTCTTTTGTATTGTTGCAGATTAGTTTTACAACACTCTTTTCCTTTGAAAGGTAATATTTTTCTATTGTAAACTTGTAATACTTGAAGAAAAATGTGATATCATGTACGTATTCTGAAATTTATAATTAAGTGTGAGTGGTACATAGTTTCTTAGCTTCTTTAATTGACCTTGATTTTTGAATTGCTTATCAAACTGTTTAGTGGAATTAGGTGGCATAAATGCATGACCAACAAAAGCTATTTTTTCTTAGTTTTTATAAAAAACTGATATACTAGTAGACAAATGAAACATCGTTAGAGAAGGGGGGACACAAACATGTTCGTGCTAGATAGTTGTTGGGGCATTCCATCCAGTCTTAATTATTCTTGAAACTTGACACATCCCAAGACTCTTTAGGGGAGGGAGTAGAAGTAGTAGCACCACACTGGAAGTACAAATAACATGGGGCCACCGATTTCTTCACCGTTTAAAACAAGATATTTAGTACAGAACTCAAGTTAATCAGAATTGTCTTGGAAGAGCTACAAAAATATACATGAATCTAGTGGAATTGAGGAACACTATGATTTCAAATTTCCAATTGATCACCAGGTGCTCAAGCGTAGGGTAGGAAGCAATCGGAAAAAGGATAATTGGATGGAACCATAGAAGCTTAGGTTTACTCTGGACAAAATGAGGCATGAATCCACAATCAAGGATGGTCGGACAGGGGATAAGAAAGTAATACAGAGTGAAGGACGACTTCAAAATAGTTGAATCTAGGAATACCTTCAAACCTCTCCACATTAATTTCCGGATCATTGAAGTAAATATCATTGTTTGAGTTTCAATTCCTTTAGACAATTTGGGCGATTAGTACATGCTATTGAAGTGCTTATATGGACATAAGAGAGCATATATGAGATGGAGATTTACACTCCTAGGTATCTTTAACTTGCAAGTCTTTCTACCAAAAGGTTACAACAATCTCATGTATATATATTTACTAATCCAAATATACAACTTCTCCACCTAGCAATCAATTCGTTATTTAGACACTGTTCTTCGCCAAAGGATTTTCAGTTATTGTATGTATGAGCTGTATATTTACTGATTAAAGAACAAAAATAAAAGATCTAAATTTGATCTCACCTGCATCAGCACCTAATTCTTCCGACCTAAAACCATCCCAGAGGTATTCATTCACTGGCACTGAAGGGTTCTAAATTATCTAGCCAGCCTTTTGATTTTGGACTGTGGTTCTCCAAAGTATTCATATGTTGTTTGCATAAAAAGGAGAACAATACAAGGATCCGTAGCCAATGTGTAATGTGAAATACTAAAATATAAATATTTTAGATCCCCAACTGGTCTGGTTGAATAACCTACAAACTTTCATGCTTCAATCGCCTAGTTGGGCTAATGGGCAATGATGTTTTACTATGAGACTCGTTTAGATTATCCTTTGTTGAAAAGGAAATATCTTCTTGAGCTCATCTGTGCGCGTCCGTTTTGGTCTAATTCAAATGCAAGGCAAGGATAGGGACTTTTTGTTTATCAAAAACAACATAAATGATCACACATTAAAAACATAGTTTTGTTGGCTGGTCGATGGTAATTTTATGTTTAGAGAAGTTAGTTTTAGGGATTTTATGTTGTTTGGGATGTCTAATTAGGATCCATGGGGATAGTGTTGTAGGGTTTGGATTGGCTCTTGTCATTATGTCATGTATTGCTTGTAGGCTCTGTATGCTTTTGTTGGTGCCTTGCTAAGAGGTTTTCTTTTGGTAAGAGGAAATAGCAAACGAATTGTTGATGAAGGTGCGTCCACAGAGTTGCGATGTTCTACATTGTACTCTGAGACAGTATCAGTTTGGTTGTGTTCTATTGAATAAGTGATTCTCTTTAGAAAGTTCACGACCAAGATCGATGGGTTGCAAAAGATATTAATGTGAGCATTTTTGACAAAAAATGGAAGGATACATTTACTCATACCTATAAAGAGATGCATTTCTACTCTCACATTAGCTCTACACTTCCACCTAGTCCTAGAACCCCAAGATAGTGATGTAATCTAAGACTTTTAAGCTGGCACGACCTTCTCATTTGTAAGGTGAAGTTTGCAGATGATCCTTGATCTTTATTCGATGAAGACTGCTTCTTGAAAACACAAACTCATTGCTCTTAACAATTGTACAACTCCCTTGAGATTGGCCAGCAAGTCAGGGGCATTAAGAGACCTCGGTTCGAGTTCAATACATAATGGTTTAGATAGTGTCTAGTTAGTCTTGTAGGGTTCCCTTGGAATGGTACCCTTTAGATTGACTAGCTATCCAGGGACATCAAGAGACCTTGGTTTGAGTTCAATCAATAATGTTTGAAGTTATGGTTTAGATAGTAGATTAGCATCTAGTTGGTCTTGTAGGGTTCCCTTAGACTTCGAATGAGATTTAGTCATAAGAGCCGTGGATGGAGTTGTAGAGATGCTTTTCACCGTCTTGTATGTCTGGCTGTCGTAGTTTATAGGGTCATCTGCCTATGCTATCAAGGGTGGTGCCAAGGCTGCCTAGTTTCACTAAGGCTCCTCGACCCACGCTCGTTCAAGGTTCCCAAAGACGAACCTTGTTTATTTTTGTTATTTGTTGTCAAAGGCGGCAACACAGTGGTTAAGGCTTGAGAAGTAAATCTTACTCAGCATAGCTTAACTGATGACAACATAGCGATCATCCTCTTTGTGGAAGTTGATCATTTGTTGCTCTCTATTTCTTGAACAAAATCAACTCATTTTCCATAGATTCACATTTTTAATGCAATTCTGATCTCCAAAATGGATGAATTATGCCATTATTTTCTACCATGTACATCTAGGGGTCTAGGATATGTACTCATGTCCTGTATTTCTTTCCGTAGATCTTGATTGTGGAATTCTCTTCCTGATAGATCTCCGAAGATTCACTTTCTCAACATTGGTGTAGTTTCAAATTGGAATGAATGAATGCCTTATGCCAACATTATCTTTAGTTGGGGATTACTTTGGACATGCGATTTAGGCGGATCAGTTAATACCTTTTCTTTGTTTGTTATGGGCTAAATTACTTAAAATTCCAATCAGTAGGAGATTTAACCTACTGTTCAAAGGACGGTATACAAATGCCAACATTCACAATTATGAAACACCATCACGACAAGAAGCCTAATCTCAAATACTCCCTAATAGTTTAGTACTGTACTCTACTAAATAAGTAAGCAAAAGGAATGTCTTGAAACTTCTCACAAGGTTCAATTAAGAACAAGGACACAAAATCCCTTAAACTGAGATGATCGCCTCATCCTCGAAAGTTGGTCCTTCAAATTGTCCTATGTTTCTCCTTGACTTCTTGATGAATATCAGATGAGGGACTGTTCGAGCCCGATTTGCTGTTGGTATGGATTTCAAGTCTGCCCATAGATAGATTTTTTTTCAACCTTGCTAGTTTTCGTTCATTGAGTTCTGTCTTAAGCACCACGAAGCTATAAGCTTTTTCGCCGAATCCAGACATGCCCGATAGCGAGCACCAACATGAAGGTAAATAATTGATGAGGGTATGACTCCTTATTATCAGTGGACCTCACTTGTCTGGAAATTTGTTATCCATATTCCCTCTGTAAAACCCCCTTTGATAAGATTGTCACTGACATGAACTTCGGATTCACAAATCAAGTGACGTGAAACCAGGAATAGATTTAAGTCGATTTGTAATTGGAATGGTAGTGAAACCAATGCACCAATTATTTTTCCTTGCCTCATAGATATGGCTTATGGCGTTATTCAATTATGTTAATTGCAAATATGCTAAATTAGTAGATTGATTTTTTCATTGAATCATTCAAATATTATAAGAAATTTGATTTACACAATCTATTTAGTTTTACTTTCGAATTTTTCGATATTGTTTGAACTTTAAAATTATGTCTTATTCCATTTTCCAATAAAGTTAACTTTTTTTTCCCAGTTTACTATAGGTACAAACCAGATTACATAAAGTAGCATTAAAAAAGATTAGAATACCTTTACCACTAATATTTGTCATCGGATGTGAATAATTATTAGAAATTTGTTGTATGGGTATTTAGATTACTAGAAATAAATTTAACTCCAGCCCCTGAATTTGGAGCAACTTTTCTGAACCCCTGTTTCTATGAGGGCCATTCTCGTATATTGTTCAGCTTCTACTTTATAAATTCACAAGTTGGTCTCACTACCTTGATATCTTCTAATAAGGCATTTGTGTCATGTAGTGCATTTTGCAATCATGGTGATGTTGAAGCTTTTACGGAGGAGAAAAAGAAATCTTTACTGTCTAAACGTCATGGTAAAGGAGCCGATTTTGTTCGTGCCGTACAAGAGATTGTTGATTGCTATGAAAAGGCAAAGGAACAGGAGCGAGATGATGAGGTAAAGTCTGGTGATGAGGGTACAATAGCTGGGAACTCAGAAGATTCCATGGCTATGGGAAACAAGATTCAGAGCCCAATGATAATAGCTAAATCTTTGCCAGAAAGTTTATGCTTTTCTGACGACAATAATGAATCGCACCATCTCGTTGATGAACGAACTGAAAGAGAAAATGGGTTTTCCCATGACATGGAAACAACATCTGAGAATCCAGTTGAAAATGTCTCTTCTGTTGATGAACTCATGGGAGGAGCCTTGGTCGCATCTGACTCCTTAAAGAAAAGATCAATTGATGCACCACTTCAAAGTTGTATCAACAATACTTCTGTACGAAGGCCTAGAAGTACAGTAAAGGTTGAACCCTGCAAACTTCAAAGTCAAGTGATGGCGAATGACAACAGCACAATTACTGGAGATGTACTCTTCAATGGAACAAGAAATGAATCTGCAAAAAGGAGCAGACGAACCAGGAAATCGCCTGGTACCTCTGCTTGGCATCATATGGAGTCCCCTGGATATTCTACCGCTGTTGCTTCTAATGTTAGCAGTGAAGATAACGGCTCTGAAATAGGGACAACTAGTTCTGATACAATTAGTTTTAATGGTGGAAACACGCTAGAGACTAGTTGCAAAATTGGACAGCCTAGTATTGGTGTTGAATGTGTGGACCGAGGTGCTTTGTCAAGCGATAAGTTTCGTCTCTCTGCTGAGACTCTTGTTTTTAAGAAGAAGCGAAAACCAAACAGAAAGCGAGTCGCTGATGGTGAAGCATCACTTGCTGTTAGTCCTAAAGAAAATCCTGGCATGGACACCCAAGTGAATGTAACTATACTTCATTCTTCTGATGCTTCTGAAAACTTACCTGATCGGGTTTCAAGGGCTAATGGTGATGAGCACTTGCCATTAGTCAAACGAGCCAGGGTTAGAATGGGTAAGCCACTTTCAGAGGAGAAGCAGCTTAATGGGTTGGTTCACGCTGAGGAATCCTCCAAGGGTGTTTTAATGAACAAATCAGAACCACCATTGGCGTCATTTAGTTGCGGCGAGGTTGTTCATGATGCAAATGGTTCAACAGCTACAAATGGTTACATTCACGTGGAGAAAGAGCCTATTTGGAATGCAAGTAAGTATCAGTTGCGTGGTTCAGTGGACGGTGAAGCTGCTTTGCCCCCGTCAAAGCGCCTTCATCGGGCTTTAGAAGCAATGTGTGCCAATGCTGCTGAAGAAGGTCAAACATTTGATGGTGCTCAGGAAACCACAAAATTGATTTCATCTGAAAAAAGCTCATATCATATGTCCATGGTAAATGAAGTAGGGAGTGGCTCCGAAGTTGAGAATATGAACTCCTTTGATGATAATGATGCAAATGTCAATGGTGATTCCAAAATCTTGCCTGGTTTGACATCGCCTACTTCTGAGGTTTTGGGAAAATCAAAATCTTGTGACCATCTCGTTGAATGTTCTAACATACTGAAATCTGAGGATTGCAAAGAAATAACGTTAGAGTCTACAAATTGTGTGGAAGAAAACAATGTCGATGACTCATCACTTAAATCTAGTTCTGGTGAGACAAAGGTCAGTATCAAAAGTCCACCTCATTCATCTAGCTTTGATCACAACCAGGGTGTTCTTGGATCTAGATTAGAACAATTGGATGATCTGTCACCATCGTCGAAGGAAGAAAAAATTGAGATATTGGGATCAAGCAATGAGAGTTCCAACAACGCCGTGAAGCTGGAACATGCCTATTTTGTTGAAGACAAGTTGGGACAAGAAAAAGGCACTTCTCGACCGAATTGCAGGGATCAAGATTCTTCAGAGATTAATACTGGTGGCTTTCCTTCGCCAGCTGGTGACAGTGCCCACTTGTCTGCTGTGAATGTGGACTCTTGTAAAAGTATGAAGTCTTTGATGTCGCCATTAGATAAGAGTGCTCATTCCATGTAAGCATCTATACCTTTTTTAGTTTGTTCTATTGTATATCTATTATAACACAGCTTTGAACTAGATCCTATATGTTTAATTGTGTGTCTTCTTTCCCTTTCTTCTTTCTTTCCGTTTCTTTGGTTGCTCAATTCTTAAAGTTTTGTTTGTTCACATTATAGCTGTGTATCTTTTTGACATATAGGTGTGAGCTTGAGAAAGATGCTAAATTCAAACCAGCAGAGAAAGACATAGATGCGAATTCAATGAAAGTATTGATTGCTGCTGCTCAGGCTAAGCGTCAGTTGTCACTTTCCACTTCACTTTCTGATAATGTTCTGGATGATAAGGTTGTATGCGACTCTACATCCAGTCCGTCTTCTGTCGGTAGGGTAGGTTCTCATGAGCAAGTGTCTCCTACAAGTTCAGTGATTTGTCATCTGTCCACTGGGGATAACAGGAACACTCTTCTGCATAATGGTGGTTTGGATGTGCCACATAACTGTAAGAAATTTAGTCGTGAACTGGGAACGGAAGAAGTAAGAAACTTTGGCTCATCAGTTTCTCATAGAGAAAAATCTGTAGGGAAATGGACTAGTTCAGATGCGCGTGCTGTACGAAAATCCTTCGAATCCGTACTTGGAACTTTATCAAGAACAAAGGAGAGTATTGGTCGGGCAACTCGTCTTGCAATTGACTGTGCAAAATATGGGATTGCTGGTGAGGTATGTCAACTTTCATCAACTTTTTAATTCGTTGTCCGGGTGATGATTAAATGTTAGTAGCTATTCAATGGTGTTTTCTCCTCCCCATTCTTTGCCTTTTCCAGTGTTTTTTATTCCTGAATTATTGTTTTTGAGTACTACATGTGCTGAAGCTGTAATTTCATGTCAAGGTGGAGTTCAGATTTATCTTTTTTTATGACTTATTTTAATGTCTCTTTACTGTTCGTTGTGGTGCTGCTGTTAAACCACATACTCAGAAGCGAGATCTTATTACCACCCAACTAAGTCGTCAAAAACCCAATCAGACCAATTTGCTTCGAAAAAACCCAATTAGAGAATAAATTAGTTACTAAAATACCTACACCCCATAAACATACTATGTCAGAAACCCAAAATTAAGAAAACTCTTCTTGATCCGATTTTTTTAATTAAAAAAATTAATAAAAAAACAATAAAAAAGAAAGGAAAAAAAATCGCTTAATTCTTCGTTTTGCAATCTTCCTTCTCAATCTCTCATTTTTGTTCTCTTCTTCCATAAATTTCCGTTATAACTCCTTTCTCCTATTTGTTTTTTTTACTTTTTCTGATTTTTACTTATAAACCCTAATTTTCTTGTTTATCTATGTCTGAGAATTTAGAATGTGTCCCAATTTTAGAATTTCTTTGTAAAACAAATTAGGGTCTCTGATGAGAATTCAAATCCATAGGGAGTTATGGTGTAGTTACATTCAGTTTTGTTCGATAAGTTGTGGGTTTTTGAAAATTATGTTGGGTATTTGACAAAAACAAAATATTAATTAGAAGGGTTAACTTGATATTTTACCATTGGGTTTTTGACAAATTTCTTATCATTGGGGTTTTGACGAATTACTTGGCTTGTTAGGGAAAACAGATATAGTTCAACTTTGATTAAAGTTTGGTAGATTTTAGCATACATATTTCTGCTCGATTAGACGAATTATATTTTAAAGTGCGAGAAGGTGCTGAACTGTGTAAGGTGAAAGTTACGAGGTGCTGTAGTATGGTGTGTTAAATATGGTTGAATGATCTTGAATGGCGACAGCCGTCCTAGACATTGGAATCAGTTTGGTTTCTTCACTTTTTTTGTAGTCATTCATGAAAATCCCAATTCTAGGGACGTGGGGCAGAATTTTCATGCTTATGGTTATCATGTCTTACGGTTGATTTTTTATGGTAAATTATCAGTAGAGGAAAATACTAATTATGGTGGTTTCTCAAACTTATGGCAAGACATTGCATCTATCGTGTTTCTTTTTTCTTCTTCTACTGTTAATTTTTTCCAGATAACCAAATTTACTGGTTTTGTGTTTTCCACTTTCTTTAAACTATATGGTTTGTGTTTTCCACTTTCTTTAAACTATATGGTTTTGTTTTACTATCATCTATAATTCTTTCAGGTACTTGAGATCCTTGCTCGGAAGTTAGAAACAGAATCAAGTTTGCACAAAAGAGTTGACCTGTTCTTCTTAGTGGATTCAATTACTCAGTATTCACGTGGTCAGAAAGGTATAATTTGGAATATATGATCATGGATTGTATATTACTTTGTTGTCTATATTTTGGCAACTTCCAACTTTCTATATAAGTATTGTTTTTTTTTTTTTAAAGAAAAAAGAACAACTAAAATCCCCGTTTGAAATGTTAGACCTTTTTTTTTGACATGGTTGTACATGTCCTACATAAAGAGTATTAGGAGCGTCTACACCTTTTAGAATTTGGTTTTCTATCTTTACTAAAAAAGACAACGACCTACTTTCTTCATCATTGGTTGAAGTTATTGCATCGTTGGGGAAATTTATTACATAGTAATTATGACCTTGTTGGTTTACAGGGAGAAAAGAGATGAGAGAAAAGAAAACACTATGGAACCACCAAAGTGCATAAATTTTATGATATCGTTTCTGGAACTAGCCTTTTTGGCAGTAGTCTTCAGATTATCCTAGCTTTTCTTTTAGTGACAGAATTCAAAGACTCTCCGAAAATCTTTAAGCTTCATTTATTTATATATGTGATGTGACATTATCTGATGAATATGCTAGACTATATTGTCTATCTATACGAATTTTTTGATGGTGATAACCCACTAAAAAGTAAAAAATGTAGTTAGATTTATTTTTCCTGATAATTTATTTATCATAAAATTGCAGCTAGCCTGGGTGCCACTAGATTCTATTAAGAGTAGCTTATTCTATTCATGGAAGTTTATATACACATCTTTGTCTTTTTCCTTTTTAGGTGGTGTTGGAGACATATACCCTGCAGCAGTCCAAGCAATGCTTCCCCGTCTGTTATCTTCTGCTGCTCCTCCTGGACATGTTGGAAGGGAGAATCGCAGGCAATGCCTCAAGGTAAGCAAGATTAAGCTGCTCATTTTTACGTTATTCTCTACTACCTCTATTTTGTAATAAATATCCTTCCTCAATAAATAGGTTTTGAAGCTTTGGCTGGAAAGAAAAACCTTTCCTGAATCTATTGTTCGTCTCCACATGCGAGAACTTGAGTCTACTGATGCATCATTTACCAATGTTCATACCCGGCGTCTGCTGAGGATGGAAAGGGCTTTGAATGACCCTATCCGGGAAATGGAGGGTATGCATGTTGATGAATATGGAAGGTGAGTTTATATTCTCTTACATGATTTTCTCATGAGTATATTTGCTGGGAGTTCACAACTTACTTGGTTGTTTTCTGGCTTCAGCAATGCGAAGTTGCAGCTTCCAGGATTCTGTATGCCCCGCATGCTTGAAGATGAAGAAAGTGATGCGGAAGACAGAAGTTTTGAGGCTGTTACCCCTGAACAAGATTCCGAAATCCCAGTTGAGCGGGAAGCAACACCTACATCTGCTTTTGAAAAACGCTGCCATATTTTGGAAGATGTTGATGGTGAGCTTGAAATGGAGGATGTGGCACCATCCTACGAAGTTGAAAAGAGTTCATATGATGTTAGTGGAGTTCATAATGTTGAGACTTCAAATTATCAGTTTAGCCAGCATCTTCCATTACCATGTGCACCTCCACACCCTGGAAATGGCGCACCATCACCTCCTCCCCTGCCAGCATCCCCACCACCAATGGTTCCTCCTCCTCCTCCCCTACCTTCTCAAGCAGTCGTATGTCACCCCTTCACAGATAGTGGGGATATGAAGTTTCATACGAATGCCCATGTAGCCTTTACAGATAATGGGGATATGAAGTTTCATACGAATGTCCATGTAAGTATGTTCTGCTGGTTGTTTCTCTATGATATTAGTTGGATACTATGATCAAAAGATTTTAATTGTTGTATACTTCATGTTTTCAGAATCTGGAGTGCGCCTCCCGACAACAGCATATGTCTCAGATACCAGACACAACTAGATTGAATTCAGCAATGTCGGATACAATGTGTCATTATGCTCCTGGATATAGGGATCTGGGGAAGCAGTCGCTAAGGCCTGGTCCTTTTAGTTCCTCTAATTCCTGTTGCAATGCACCTGCAGCCCATCCATCTATTCACATGGGAAATAATATTCAGCAAATAGATAGTGGATCCCTACATAATAAAGGCTACCATCTTCAGCCACCACCTCCTACACTCTCCAACCAGTTTTCTTATGTTCATGCTGACCAGCGAAGACAATCTTGGATGGAAGCTTCCTCCTCTTCTTACGCCAAGAGATTCCGGTATGGGCATGACATGCACAGGGAAGACATATATCAGCATAGAGATAGAATGAATTTGGCCCCATATGAGACTGGAGAGAGGCGCAGACTAGCTGCACCAGTTCATTTAGGTATGGTATTCACTTGCCTTGCAACTTATGGTAGTTTACTTCCTGATCATCTTACGTGATTATGTATCTTCTCGTGCGGACTGAATATTTATAGGTTTCTTGTCACTTTACACAGGCCGTGTACAGTCAGACAATCCGGAGGCAGCATATGGTTCTAATTATCACTATGGTCCACCACAGGAACCCTCACGGCTACTAAACCGTGATCTGTCGTTTCCTCCCAGGACATCATACTATCATAACCCTACACCTTATAGGCCACCCGAAGGTACAGTTGGTAGTATTAGATAATTATCTCCTAGCAGTATTGTTTTGGATTGTCTTCTGAAAATGCGCATTTACTGGATTGAATGCTACTATGTTGCTTAAAAGAGGCTCAGTTTTTGTTTTCGATGTTGCAGCTCCAAACTTCTGGAGACCAAGATAAAGTTCTTTTAGAGACCTAGGTATGTTATTATATCAATGCTTTCTGAATCTACTTTTTTTGAATTATTAACACTTGTTTGACGTTTTCTTACAAACGTTTTCATTATTACTAGGTTTCAGCCATTTTTGATCTGGATTCTGCGGCTTGTTTAGAAATTTGAGATAGTTTTCATTTGTTCCCAGCTAGAGAGGAATGATGAAAGGAAACTACAGCACATGATTAGAAGCCCAATTGATCTATCTCATTGTACATATTTACTTTATCACCAAACTGCAAATGCAGAAGCGGAATGACAGTTTGTGGGGAGAGCTGTACTTTTAGTTGTAGGATTTTCTGTATAATTTTTCTTTCTTAAATTAATGTGATATACTTAGTTTTTTTCTAGTACTTTTAGGAACTTGAGCGGCCATATAACCAATTTGTTCTGTCTTTTGATCCTCCACATGTCAACTTCTTGAATATAGGGGCTTACAATGTAAAATCTTTTGCTAAATATTAAGGTGATAGTGTTTGAACTTTTCTATTCATCAAACTCTTTGGTTTCGATTTTACAATTATACAGTATTCTTCTTGTGAGACTTTTTGCAGGCAATGCTGGTGGAAGCCTTGTTTTCATTTACATCTACATTTTCTATGAAGGTGCATACATCAAAGTATTGTGATTGGATTGAAAACTCAATTCTCTTATGCTTACTGTAGCTGGTTGACTAAGAATTTGAACTGATATTTTACAAGGCATTTTTGCCCAAGGACATTGCACATGTACTGTACTAATGTTGATGTGCTACCTTCTCTCTGCTATTCTTGTATAGTCTGTGTGTGTCTGTTGTTATAGATTCTGGTGTTAAGTATTTTGTGTTTGAGATCATTTCTGCTGACATAAAAGAGGAAGTGAAGAATAGTAGAATGGATTTAACTTTTAATGTGTGTTGTGTGTGTGTGTGTACCGGGTTTGATTGACTGACGAAGTTGTAACTGTTTTCAGTTGATGGTTCTGTATGTGGTGTGTAGCTCTTACTTGTTGCTTGTTGCTTGTTGCTTGAAGTATAAATATCTCCTCAATTAGAGGTCACAGATGAAGATGAATAAGAAGCAATGGCACCAAAGCCAATAACAACAGTAAAAACTTATTATAACAAACACATAGATGATCAAAGGAGTGATACTTATCCAACCGGATTTATATGCCTGGGTCCAGTGAGCAAACGTAAACGGTTAGGAAAAGCAAAAGACCACCATAAATAAATGCACGTCACATTTGGCAGTTTCAGGTTGCCAAAGGTGTAGTAGTAGGTTTGGTTTGGTTTGGTTTGCTCTGAGCTGTCTCTCTGTGAAAACCACATCCTTCAATCCAAAATTGATTGATTGAATGTTATTGTGTTTCGCCAACAAGCAGAGAAGAGAGAAGGTAATGGGTGCTAACCAGTCTTCTTCTTCTTCAGCTGATGGACAACAACTTCCTTCTTCCTTGCATGACTTCACCGTTAAGGTATTATTACTTACTACTAATACTACTTCACTTCATTTCTCAATTCAATTGAGTTCAATTTTGTTTTCATTAATTAATTAATTAATTAATAATATTATTGGGGTTTGGGTGGGGTTGAACAGGATAGCAAAGGCCAAGATGTAGATCTTAGCATCTATAAAGGAAAGGTTCTTATTGTTGTTAACGTTGCTTCCAAATGGTAACTATTACTTGGGTTTTTTTTTTTTGACACCATAGATATTGCGTTTTTGCTGGGTTTTTTTTTCTTAATTTTGTTAATTTGGTATTTTCTTTTTTGCTGATTGTTTATGTAATATTGAAATGAAACAGTGGATTTACAAATAGCAATTATGCCCAGTTGACTGAACTCCACAATAAATACAAGGACAAAGGTCATTTTCTTCTTCTTCTTCTTCTTCTTCTTCTTTATTGCTGGTTTTATATTTGTGTTAAGAACCATTATGAATTCGGCTGAGTAGATGAACTTTTTAGAGAATAGAGACTCTCATGTATTTTGTTTGCATATTTTGCTATTAATTGCAATACTCATGACAGTTGACAGTGTTTGTTATACGAGTTTAGACAACTACCCAAAGCATTAGTTCATGGATAATGAGAAAACCTTTAATTCACTCTGCTTAGTAAGGCACTTTAGTGGAGCGTGTATTAGGCTAGAGGCCATGAGCCAGTCAATCGATGCCATTTTGCAAACATACCTGATGGCTCATGACAGGTCTTTTTATTACTAGCGTACAACTGTCAAGGAAAAGGGACTTGCACTTTCCTGATTTTGAAATTGAATTAACTATATTAAGGTCCCACTAATCTGAATTCTGAAATTAAGGTGATAATAGGTGATCCCCTGCTACAAATTTTGATTGTTGAAATGATAACAAACTCTTAAAAGTATTTGGATGTTGGTGTATAGCACCTATTAAGACCTTGAACCACCTTAGTCTAGGGATAATCTTTTGGCAAAATTTCCTGGAAACAAGGCACAACCTTTGTCTACTTGGTAACAGCTAATCCTTTTTCTCTGAGAGTTGAGTCTGACTGTCTGAGTTATCTTATCTAGCAATCTTGGTTTTTCCCATCCCTCCAAGGCTCCAAAGTCCATACCCAATGTGTCATGCCTGGTGATTGATTTTTGTGGAAGTAATTTTGAAGTGCTGGTCATGTTTATGTTTCCTTGCTTTAAAAAAAAATCCCTGTAAAGATCTTCATATAAGAGTTTCTTTCGTTTGATCTCTCATTGTTTAAACAAAATTTGGAGGGCCTTATGCATATATAGTTTTTTATAGCAGGTTTCGAAGTCTTAGCGTTTCCATGTAACCAATTCTTGAAGCAAGAGCCTGGGGATGACCAGGAGGTGGAGAAGTTTGCATGTACGCGGTTCAAGGCTGAATTTCCGATTTTTCAAAAGGTAAATGATCACAGTATTAAATGAACTACAACATTAACCGTTATAAATTTCTTTTCAGTTCACTCTTCACCGACTTTGATTATACACCTAGTGGCATTGGATATAAAATTATTGTTAATGTTCATATACCTTTAATATATTCCATACTATAGAGCCACTGAACCACAGTTTGTTTATGCGGAGTTACAAGTCAGTACTTTCGCTTGATTGGTGAAACTTACCTGCTTGTTTTACTTCTGGTGCATAATCTTCATTGCCATATCTGATGACACAGCATTCATTTATAAATTGATGAATTGTTTTGTTCAGATTTGCTCATATATTGGTATGATGTAGTATTATTTATTTCTCAATTTTTATGGGTAATGGATTGGGATGAGGGATTACTTCATCTGATTGACTCATATAAACTTTGTTTTGACTTTTGAGCGTAAGATTAGTAACAGACTAGTAGTCATACTGTAGCAGAACCATTCCTCTCCAATGTAACATTAAACTTATTTAATTTTCATTTAACAAATAATACTATTTGTGGGAGCTGGCAGGCTATTACCTCGACTGACGAATCAAACATCTCTGGTCATTCAGTGTAAGGATATGGATTAAAAGTTTTTTGTATCTACCACCCAATGTATTTCTACCTTTCCATGAGCTTGAAATAATTTGGATTTTCTTCTGTGTCCTATATTTGTTGTATACGTGTATCTCTGTGAAGTCTTGCCCATTTCACCAAGTAACAGCCCACACTGTTTTAAGAGTTAGCAGCAAATTACTTAATCTAGGATCCCAACATTCCACCAATAAAAAATATATATCCAAAGTCCACATAATCATTGGCTAACTACCAACATTGATGTTGTGGTAACTTTCCATCAATCAGTATTCAATGACTTGGTATCATGCTCATATATGAATGAACATACCAAGCTGTTGTGAGTTTGTGACTCCACCAGTCCTCAATCCTTATCATGCTCATATATTAGTGTTGTTGATATATCAGATTATCATTTCAGCCTAACAGCTTTCTTAATATTCATGTAAACAACTGTACGATTAAGATTTGAACAATTGAGTCTTTTGCTTTAATTTTGGCTGGGTGTGACCGTGTGAGAAAAAAAAAGTGAAACTGTAGTTTCAAAGATATGACAAGCTGTAGGAAGCCTATCTGTATATTGAAGATTATTGGGTCAACCAGCCTTCATTTTGCTAAAGAGTATCCCCACTTGTGGTTAATTGGGGCAGCATTATTGAGTGCTTGAAGACTTATCGACCTTAGGCATACATATCTATATACTATTATTTATCCTTGGGTTATCCATTTTTGTATTGAAGATGAGTAGATGACCTTTCCTGTACTTATTCGGTAAGCTCACCTTGGGTCGGAGATCTTCACTTCTTCTCTTGACATTGTTGTTATAACCATATTTCTAAATATTGTAAGGAATATCCTCAGGAAAAGAAATCAGAAAATCTAGTTTGTACTGTTTATCGATCGGTACATATTTTCCTTGTATCAAAATATTCTATAAAACTTGACTCTGTTGGCAGAATCTTTATATATCATTATACTTATTCATTATTAACGGATTGACCTATTATAATAGCGGAAGTAGTTGTAAGTAGGATGGGAAGATGAGTTATTTAAAGGTTATAATTTAGCCTTCATAAAACAATGGAAGGTGGCTCGTACAGATTTCTGAACAGAATCATTTTATGTGCTTGTGTAAGGTGAGAGAAATCTTGACTTTCATGAAGGTGTATTAAGGAGTGAATCTTATGGAATTATGGAAACTTAGGAGAGAGTCCAGCATTGATAGATTGAGTTCCTCTTCCTTGCAAGGAGACGAATAACCTCTGTAAATTACTGTCTAGCCTAAGTACAATTGAAACAATCAAATTCACCATCTATGAATTTGTTTGTTATTTATGCTGGTCACTCATGTTTCACGACAAATTTTATTTGTAATTTTGCATGTGAGTTGTGACATACTCGTATGGATGTGATGCTAAGATCATTTTTTTTTTTTTCAGGTGTGTGTAAATGGCTCTGATACAGCACCTGTCTACAAATTTCTAAAGGCAAGCAAAACTGGTTTTATGGGGAACCGAATCAAATGGAACTTTACTAAGTTTCTGGTTGATAAAGATGGCCGCGTCATACAGCGATATGCCACAATGACGACACCATTGGCCATTGAGGTAAAATGCCTTCTTTGCACACAGATTTAACTTTTGGTCATGCATTTCATTGGTTTTCAACTCAAGACATTCTTGTTTTTCTTCTTTGGTTTTCTAAATACAGAAGGATATACAAAAAGCTCTGGGTCTGGGAGAATAATGATGGATTTTATAAGAACAATTTGGATTCTGATAGACTTAAAAGTGTCTTTATTTCTATTTGGTCATATATCTATGGGTAGAAGGTGTCAATTTCTTAGCATTTGTTTTTATACAATGTTTGGGAAAGAAGGGGGTGTCTATCTTGCCTCAATGATTTCAAACTATCTAGTTTGTACTTATTCTGAATGCTCAATTATATACTATCTTTAAGAATCAAAATTTCTTAAACTGTCTTGCTATCAGTTATTCAGTTACATGAGAAATGATTTTGCTTAAGGCTATTTGCGGCTCGAAGTTATTTGTGCGTATGAATTTCTTCATTGGTTAGTAAGTTATTTGTGCTTATGAATTGCTTTGTTGGTTAGTACTTAGTAGTAACCCAGTTGTTGGGATGTTTCATTCGTAAATATGAGTTAATATTCTTACTAAGTGGGATTATTTCAGTTATACCCTAATGTTTCAGTCTCTTTGGGAAGAAAGTGTGTTCAAAGTACGAAATTCGACGTCTTTTGTATTAGATTGGATTAAGACATGTGAAGAACATCAACTAGAAAAACACACTAGACATGCATTTTTTGTTTGATACACCAATAAAAGGTTCTTATCTTTGGGTATTGCTTTATAGTGATAAAACACACACTTTGAAATCCCAGGATTTAGACATAAGAAATTAGAACGAAGAGAATTGTCCATCTTTCTTACCGTCTCTATTTTTCCATCTTCCATGTGTTGTCAGTCCTCAAATGCTGTACTTTTGATCTGCCTGACCTGAAATGGCCGGTCTGTCTTGACTATCCATTCTATTCAGATGAACAATCAATTGCGTATTCTGTCTTGACTATCCATTCTATTCAGATGAACAATCAATCACGTATTCTCTGACGGCAATGCTGTATCTGAAGTAACCAAAGGGGTACTAAATCTTTAGTGGTATAGACGTTGATTTTATTTTATGTTATGGGAACACGTCTTCAACATCTGTGAGTGGAATGTGGCTGCTAAGGTTAGCATGTGAAGTTGTTTTAATTTTCGGTAGTGCAAGGGTTGTTTGAATGCCCTTGTAAGGATATGGACGTTAGGCTTGTTTCTATATAGACTAAAAGGTACAAGATAGCTGCACCTCAGATTGATTTGCAACTGAAGGTTTGCGGTAATCTCACGTCCCCAATCCAACATTTAGAGGGAGATATTTGTGAATTATATTTAGTTGCGATTGGTTTACTGATTCAGCATCCTACCAAGGTGTTCTTTTGCACCTTGTTTTTATGCATTCAATTGAACAATCTACGTCTATAGTGACAGTCCCTGATGCCAATGCTGTACAAGAAGTCCCAATTCTGGTTTTATGTGAGTAATGTTACAAAATCCGTGGGGTCTTGTGTAAGTATGATGAAATCTTTAGTTGTATATTAATATCTACAACATGATCAACCTCTAAGTTGAATGTATGACTAATACTTACGACAACAAGGTAGTATAGACATGAAATCTTTAGTAGTATAAATGATTAATATCTAGGACAACATGATCAACCTGTAAGTTGAATGTACGACTAATATTTACGACAACAAGGTAGTATAGACATGAAATCTTTAGTAGTATAAACTATAAACAAATTAATATCTACAACAACATGATCAACCTGTAAGTTGAATGTACCACTAATATTTACGACAACAAGGTAGTATAGACGATTAATATCTATGACAACATGATCAACTCATGAGTTGAATGTACGATTAATATTTAGGACAACAAGGCAGTATAACTATAGAGGATTAATATCTATGAGAACTGGTGAACTGGTGAGTTGAATGGACGATTAATATTTACGACAACAAGGTAGTATAGACGATTAATATCTATGACAACACGATCAAATTGTGAGTTGAATGTAGAATTAATATTTGCGACAACAAGGATATGGACGTTAGTCTAAAAGGGAATTTATTTCCCACTGACGGTTTACAATCATCAACGTCCTCGAATCCCTTATTTAAGGGAAAATCTTTCTGAGCATATTCCATGGCGGCATGGCTATTGGTTTACCTTGTAGAGCAACTGTAAGAAGAAGATCTTGGCATCGATCGAGACCTGTCTGTCGACAAATGAGTCTAAACTCCGCTTGAACAAGCAAAGTTAAAAGCCAATAATGCACTACATAAATCTTGCATAGTTGCATTCCTTAGTAAAGATTTGTAGTAAAGTAAACATTCACATCCAAAACTACAACCTGCAAAGAAGGAAAACTGAATTCAAGAATGCATTCTAGGGAGGCATACTGTATATAACTTTTTTACACTCCCTCAACGTCTGATATATACTCTGACAGTCTGACGGATACTCCGCAGTTGATAGTTTTTTCCTTTGCTCTTAAAACTTTAATTTGTTAGATAACATGTTATTATCAATGTGCAGTGGCTCCCAATTCCCTTCATCTTTATCTGAAGATGTTCTTTGTTCTTACGTTGATCAGTCGATGCCATGATCCTAGCATGGCGAGTCCATACTGTGTAGTATGAAAAACGATATTAGTATTTAACATTCATATGATAAAGTTAGTTTTAGATGTAATCTTTTTAACGACAATGAGATCTGTTAGTGTGTCATATTATAACTAATAATAAGTTGACATTTTTATCATTTTCTGAAGGAAAAATCTAAAAGGATTTATTTCCAAGGGCAGTATTATTTGTTCTTGAACAGTTGTTTGTACAGTTTGATATTAAAATGTGTTAACCCTATGTGAGACATGGATGGCCCTTATTAAGGGTGAGTTGATAGATGGTCCTAATCATCTGAGTTGGCAAAGGACTCAAGGTAGGTCAGCTTTGTTATCATCTTACAAAACATTGTGAGCCAAATTATCAACAAACAATTGTCACCCACCTCATAATTAATATCTCAAGAAATATTTTTTTCTAAATTAATCTCTTTCTCTGTGTTTATAAATGAAATGCCAAAGTCCAATAGCACCTCAAGGAACTTTTCTTTCAAGGAACTTTCTTACTCAGTAGCTATAAACATATATGGCAATGCTTTTGTTCTCTCGGAGAAACCCAAAGCTCGGAAAATGGCGACAGTGGTCTAAATACACTCAGCAGCAGCGAGCACGACTTTATATTATATGGAGGTGTACTGTGATTCTAGTATGTTGGCAAGAATGATCTTTTTGTTTATGGTTAGCATTATGAGAATGTGCATCAAACATTTTGGAGATTAATCCAACTTCGATTTGAGAAATGCAAGATATGTTTGTCATACTGTGAAATTAATATAGGGCATTATCATTATGAATGTAACATAGGAAAAAAGTATAACATAGCAATATATGAGCAGTATTTGAATTTTCCCACTTTCTCTTCTTATGTAGCTGAATGATTTTGTCAGGGCTCAATATGATTATCTGATAAGAATGATTCCATCTTTTTCTACAAACTTTGAAAAGTGAAATGAATCAAGTCCTAACAGAACTCATTTCCATGTCTCTAACATGGTTGTAGTGCGAAATTTACGAATTTGTGCCAAAACATACCTCCGAGTAGGGTCACAGAATTTGTAAGTACAGAATGTATGCATGTATGATTTGTTTCAAACATTCAGAAAATTATTATGAGTAAGAAGAAAGACAGGGTTTGGCAAAATATAAGAATGCAAGGGGAAAGCAACAGAATGCAAATATGGAAAACTGTGGTCAAGTTATATGTAAAAATCATTTCATTATTGCTGCAAGCTTGCAATTGTGATATGTGCAAGTAGGAAAACCGATCTAGAGTCCGAGACAAAACCAACTTCCCACAGATTCTAGTGAATAGGAATGCATTTTCCAAATTTTGGAGACCCGTCGTCAGAGATGCTCTAATGAACTTCATATTTGCATGTAATCGCAGAAGTTTATTCAAATAATAAACAGGAGATTTGTAATATCAACATGGTTTATTACTTTATTTTTCAACTTGATGATATTGACATTCTCGTTGTCTTTTGTTCTTAAAATTTTATAAAACAGGGGATCTGTACATTAATATTGGCTTAGATTATAATTATTGAAACAACAGAGAACAGACTTGATCACTTGAAGGCTTGAGGCTTCAACCTTATCGCTTTCCCTCTTTAAAAGATTCACAGAAGGGAAAAAGAATGACAACTACAACATCTATTGAGATCATCTTGTATACACTGTGAAATAGTAATGTAATACTTATCGACATCCAGGAGTTTAGGCCGTAAAAAGAGAACTATAATGAACTCAGAAAATGTCGTAAACAAAGTTTACTGTGCAAATGAACTATAATACTCAAACTAGAGTTCTTGTATTTAAATGAACAAACAGACTCGCACTTATGAGTTATGACACAAATGTAACAAAACGAGAAGGGTAGAATCACTGTATTTCAACATCCAACTCCCTCCCTCTAGTCTACTTTAAAATCAAAGATGTATGTCTTCCTCCCTCCATCATTATTCAAGACTTCTTATCCAAAAAAACTCTAAAAAAGAAAGAAGAATTCATGTGATGTATCCTTCCAAGTTAGAGTCTTTTCATAATCACAACAGAATTGTTCTCATTATGCCAACATTATTTCGAATTGTCATCCATATATGTTTACATGTGTAGGACAATTATGTGACAAGTATGGTCTTAAATGGTCTAGACCAAGACTGTTATGGGGGACAATTCTCACTTTAGCCTTTAGGTAGCCATTTTTTTTTGGCAATAGAACTCAGATATCAACATATTACCAGCATCCAAAACAAAGGCATTCTATCAAAGTGTTTTTTATTAAAGTTATATATGCTTGTTCTTCAATGAGATAAGGCGTATTATTGCCAAGTCATAGTCAGATTAAGCTCTGTTGGCATGGTTGAACATGTGATATTGGTCCTACCAAAAGAAACTTGTGCCTAAAAGACGCGTATCGAAGATGTCAATGTGTCATACTCTAAACTCAGAAATTGATATGGTTCTATCTCTAGTGTCGTCGTTATCAGATATCAAAAATATCTATCTCTAGTGTGTATACTATGGGGTCTAATTGGTGGTCATGTTAAGATGGTTATATACATGCCAGGAATCGGTTAGCTCATAACTGTCCTCATAAAGACCAGAATGTAGGACTACTTGTCATTAAAGGTAACGTCCATATTATGGAGTTCAAACTGAATTGTCTCTGAACCATGATCAGTGGCCGGCACACCCGACTGTGCATACGTTTCTAGTAAGTTCTTAGGGACAATGCGCACGTGATACCAACACGTTTAGCAAGGTACTCGTGGAGTCGTGGACCCTTGATCAAAATCTTTGAAAAGCAGACCTTTATTATAGCATTTAATAAAATCTGGCAATGTTCATTAGTATTAGTATTGGTAGAATCAGGAGTAAACACAGCATATGAAAATATGGGTGAGAAGTTTGTTAAGTTAAAGAAAGTTGTGAGGAACCAAAGAGGGAAGCTATATATTATGAGGGTGTGCATCAGTATGCTCTTATGTTGGCACAAACACTCGGAATCATAACAATAGTGTATGCTTAATGTATCTGTTTTTCTCTTTTTCTTTTCTTTGTTCGAGTTCATTGTAACTTGTAAGTAGTCCTCTGTCATGTCATGTAGTGCAGTAGTGAACTTCTACTTACGTTCTTCTAATTGTAAAGCTTGTTTAGGTTAAGAAATGAAACTTATATATGTCTCCTCACCAGAAGGGTGGGCAACTCTCTCTCTCTCTCTCTCTCTCTCTCTCTCTCTCTCTCTCTGCTTAAAAAGCATGCATTATCTCAATATTCCCAAACCCTGACTTCAATGGAAGTTATCTACTCTCTGGCATAGATACTTCAGACTTGCTGCAAAACTATGATCTTGTGAGCTCGAACATACATTTTGGTCAATCGCAAACAAACATACTTAGATGATACTGTGATAGGATTAGATATGTAAGTGAACTGTAAGAAGAACTTGCAGTTAAGAAGAGCAAATGCAAAGTAATTTGCAATAACATATTTCGTTGTTATAGTGTGTTGATTGTAGAATAATATGGAAATGTGATATTATCTTGAAGAAACAGTATACATTATCAATTTTCTTGAAGTGCATAAAGAGCGAACATAAATGATGCTTCAATAATGTGGTTTGCACAGTAAAACTTAAATGCAACAATAGATATGGGACACCCAACCGTGTGATACTGTGATGAATGATCGATGACCAAGACATCGTGGGGGATCAATAGATTATCTTCCAGCTATTGTGCATGTTGCGTTGTTTCGAACCATGAAAAAAAGTAGCAATTTTGCTTACTATTAGTGTTGGCCAAGGTTGAGACATACATGGCCCTGTATATAAGAAACATTGGCATTGTATTGTTGGCAGAGACGCAAGCTTAGTAACTTGTGTCAGCTTTGTCCTATATCTTGCATACAAATCAGCTGACCAACAACCCCTCAGCTCTCTGGAGATTTATTGAATTTTAAAATGATTTTCTCAATACGTTTAGCTGCTCGTATGCAGGTTATATAAATTCTTTTGTTTCATTGAGTTTTCAAACCTATACTAAGTATAAGATGGATGGTACTAAAATTCCTCTCCCTTCCACTTAACTTCCTACTACATCAAAATCTCAACTTAGAATGGGTTTAACTTGCCAGTCTAACTGTAAATAGAGAAAGAACTTGAACAGCAATGAATTCGAATTCTCAGTTGTCCAGAAATTAAATCAACACTTGACAATTGACAAAAATCCAAGTAATCAATCTTTAGGACTGCACACATGATACAGTATTACAATGAATTTTGTGTACCTGTTAAATATAATTATATCGGAAGTTTTGGCATCATAACAGAAACAATCAGATGCAAGTGTCTTCAGATTTTCGCCAGCTTCAACAGAAAATTTTACCAAGCAGGTTCAAATTGGGTAAGTTAAAAATTAAGTTTGTATACCACAAACCTGGATATAATACCACCACTACACTCCCAGCCAGGTAGAGAAATTGAACATAAAATCAGCAGCACAAAATATTAGAAATTCAGATCAACTGAAAGCAAAACACTTGCATTTAGCAAGGAAATTCATCTGCTGACGATTGTTTCACAATTATGTGTCTATCTACATACACTGTATATATGAATAAAGACGGGCTATCCTAATGAGCAACTCAAAAAGTCCTATGCATCCTAGGCAAAATCGAATGTCTGATTTTGATTAACATTATTCAGACTAGTATTAACCCATGTGAATGTGTATGGTACCTACTTAAAACTTGAAAAATCTATTAACAGTGACTATTTTGACGTAGTTTGTAAAGATCAGCTTCATCATCTTCAAACATATCCCAATCGTCGTCCACACGCTTCTTCTCAACACCTTCAATCTCCTCAAATAGGCTCATTTTTGGCATATCATCATCAACTGGTGTTGTACTAGTAAGTTTTGGGCTGTCCAAAGACTCAACTTCTTCAGGAACCAGATCAGATGCTAGACTCTTAACAGAAGAGCCAGATGATGCTAAGATGCAACTAGTTTGACTCGATGATAGCGACTTGCTGAAAGGAACTCGATCATCAAAATTCTCTTTTAGAATTTTCACATCCTGACAAATAACAGCTATCTCTCCCCTGAAAATATCACAAACAAATTCTTAAAACTGTGGAACAAATAGGTGGCATCAGTTGTTTCTTTATAGCAAAAATACCAAACAGGGATAAATTTCCAAAAGTATAATACTTACTGCAGTATATCAACAATTTGGCCACGGTCCATCAAGAACTCCCGTAGCTGCATTGGACCAAAACATATAATAAGTTGGTCTTTATTATTAATTAATAAATATAAATAACTAAATAAATAAGTAATCTGCTGCAAGTCATTGCCTTTGAGTTCTCTTCTGCCTCGCTTTGTAGTCTCTTGGACTCTTGGACCACCTTTTCCATGATTTGTTCTTGTTCTACAAGAGCCTTCCGTGCAGATTCTTCCTTTTGATGCTTTTCCTGCTCAGCTGCTTTCCTAATCTCTTCCGCAGCAGCTACTCGTACTTCAAGTGAGTGACGAATCTGTCAAAATATATATTACTATAATTAAGACATCTACTCTCCACACTAAAGATTTCAATACATGTGACAACTCCAACATGTTTATTTAGCTAACCACACTTATAATGGTTGACCAGAGATCAGCTGGAATCACTTAAAGAGAAGAAAGGAATGAGTGTGTTGATTAAACTTAGTCGTTTGCAACTTCCCATTGGTAATAAATATAGGGAAAATCAAATGGATGGATGAATTGATAATTACATGGTTCAGGTTAATGATTTTGACTTTTGAGAGCTAACGATACCAAGAAAAGCCTTAAAGACATTTAATTATCATATCAGAACCCCTCCAAAATACCCCACCAACATACAATAAGTATAGATAAAATTCATAGGGGTAAATCATGCAGTTGATTTTTGGTCATGCAAGCTAATAGCATGATTGACTACATACTGTACTAACCTCCTCAAGAATACCAAGAGATCTGTCCCTTTCAAATGACAAATTGAGCAGGCGAGATTGAAGTTCACGAGCTTCAGTAGCTAAAATTGCCTTCTCTCCATAGACTTCTCCAGCATGCTAACAAAATCAGGATATAGATTTAAGTACTATTCTCTAATAACTTCAATGACAGCAATTATAAAGATACAAAACTGTATGGATGGTTACCTAGCAATAGTACTTGAAACTGTGTTTATTGAACTTCAAACAAAACCTGTCGTGAGTCGAGAGTTTTGGTTGTCTTACTAGGTGGTTCCACCACCACAATCCCCACCAATGATGCAAACCAAATAACCAATGCATTTCATAGTTTGCAGGTGTATTAGCATCTTCTATAGGGGTGGAAAGACTTAAAAAGATGACCAAAACCCTTGAACCACTTTAGTTCAAAAGGTTAAATAACAAACTTTTACTGAATAAACCAAGCAGACTAAGTAAATGTTCCAAAGAAGGTAATAGAAAGTTATGGAAACCTACGATCCAGCCTAACCCACTGTTTCCCAGGCTAAGGGCCTCAAACTAGTTTTAAAGAACAATTACAACTTGAAATATGAATTTCCAATTTTAAGAATAGCCGTTCTTGAAAAAAAAAAAAATTAGATGGTTAAAATTGATCAGTTATTAGAAATGTACCTACTTACAGATATGGAATGTTTTATACAATTTCTTCTTTCCTTCAAAGTTTTAATGCAACAGCTAGAAAGCCAGTAAGAGTAAGAGAAAAACCATGTCATTTGCCTCCTTAGCATGCAGCAACATCTTTTTGATTTCTTCCACCTTGGAAAGGATGTCTAGACCACCCCTGACAGCTACCTCTTTAGCATGTTCAGCTGCCTTTTCCAGGTCCTCCACTTCCCTCATCATATTGATAACCAACTCCATCGATGAAAACAGAGCTTTCTGCATCATTTAGAGCAAACCTTATAAAGTAAAATCTTTGAAGTGAATAATAGAACACACAGCTTGAGTACTGCAACTATATAAATGATGATAAAGCCAAAACAAAAAACAAAAAAACTTCTAAAAAATTTCAAACATAAGGGAGCTCAGTTTAATATATCCAAAAAACAATATATCTCCAAATTAACAAATAATCATAATATCTATTTTTCATACATTCTGAACGACAAAATAGTACCACAAAGACCAGCGGACGGATCCAGGAATCTGAGTTGGGGGGTGCAGAGTTAAATATGCCAAAATTTTAGGGGGTACAATTCTTTATATTTTTGCTATTTTTTGTTAAAAAAATATACATAAAACATAGTAGAATTAAGAAGAAAATTTGAACTTTTGGGGGGTGCGGTCGCACCCCAGCATATAATGCAAGGTTCAACTGTGGAACAGTTTCCAACTGAATGGTAAGATGATTTGATGTTTGATTTGTTGGATGGGACAACTCAATTAGAATTAATTGCTACAAATTACAGCCAAAGTTTTTCCAAGTCGGTGGAATTATAGTAAAGAAGATTTATTAAAAGTAGGGGCTTTCTTTATTCTTCTGCAGGAATCAAAAACTAAGTATCCTCATTCTTTCCCATGGGAACATTGCTAAGACAAACTACATCAAAATGTGATGGTTAATCCTTATACGTGCAAATTACAAGACCCTTAAAGCTTGAACATAATTAATGAATACAAATTTGATTTTTGAACACCATCTCATCGACTATTCATACGAGGTTTAAAGAAAAACTAAACAATACACATATTCATACATTACTTCAACACTTGAAGAAACTGAATAATGAAAATTCACGGTACCTTGTTATTTTTAGCGTCGCTGATAGCATCCTCAAGGACATCCATCCTGCAAATTTGTCCGGATTGTGTAACTACAGTAGTAGAGAAGGACTCGTCTTCGAAATCAGACAGCTTGGTGTCATCAACCATTTGTTCAGAAACAGTCTCTATCAAACCTTTTGGCTCTGATTTTTCATTACTTGAAGAGGTGGTTTCACTACCAAACACATCTTCCCAAAATTTCTGTGTTTCCTCATGAATATGTGATGAATCAAGCTGAAATTCACGTGGTACATCCTCCTTTGAACATGATTTAACAAGAACACTGTCAGTACAAACAGGTATGTCGGTATCATGCACTGGCGCATTCAAATCATAGGCAGCACGAGAAACATTGTTACAGTCAAAGTAAACAATTTCTTCAATTGTAGAGCTTGACACACCCTGGTGATCTTCACCAAATACATTCTCTTGGTGCTTTGTTGGAGACATCATTTCTGCATATTCAAGATCAAGACACCCTCGCTCAAAAGGATTTATAATTGAACAAATTAGATGACCCTTTGGTTCTTCAACCAGGTATGATCTACCATCAAGATTTTTGCTACTGTTATGAGAGTCATCACCATGTTCAGTTACTGCAGATTTTGGCTCTGAAGGAACACCATTTGCTTCTTCCAGGGCCTTTTGATGCTCCGGCAACTGTAATTGTTCTTCTATTTGAACTAGCAAAGAAAATTCAACAGTAATTTAATCGGTCATAACAACACAAAAGAACTCCACAATAATAATGAAGAGAAACTTCAGTAAGGATCATATATGAGTCCATCAAAAAAATTAAGAATGTGAGTGCTGATCACATAGCCTGATTAATTCAATAATAAGAGAAGAGTCCAGAAAAAAAAATGTTAAACACTAAATCTAAAGGAACAAATTCACCCACAAATAAATGTCGTAATACATGCAACAAACAAGGCTACATGATAGCTAACTAAATAAAAAAACATAAGTAAAAAAAACGTTAAAAAAGGTAAGAGCATTACTTTGGCACGAAGATAAATGTCCAGAATTCTGAGCATCACTGGGCGTATAGGTGGAATCTTGACTGCAGATGGAATGATGTTCATTATCTTTATTATTAAAGTGGTCATGTGGTGCCTCTGGAGGACTGCAGATAGAGGGGAGAACCTCGGTGAGAATGGACTCGACAGCTGCATTAACATCTTTTCTGTGTTCAATAGCGACAGCTTTTAATACTCTGCGGTCAACCTGAAACAAAAGACATAATTCAGTTATTATCTAAAATTCCAATGCATAATGTAAACAAACAAAAATAAAATTAAGGAGAGGCTCATCTGAGTGCACAAACTACATACAAACTGATATACAGACTATATTACTTAAACTGAGCAAGGATACTTCCGTGCAATATACTAACGAAAAACAATCCCCTTCTCTTCAACAGGCAACTGTGTATAGAGCTTGGTCCTTTTGAGGTGATGTGGGGGTTTGGTTGGAGCATGAGTCACAATGGATGGTAGGATTCTATCTAATATCCTTAATCTAATATTTTTGGTGTAGGTAGTAGTGTAGATATTTACAAATTATACTGTTTGTTTAAATGGCAATCAAAAGTTCGTTATTAAAATTAACAAAATATAACTACATTCTAGATTCAACATCCTTAAAAACCTGAAGTAGTATTATTTTAAGTAATAAAAAAATAATGATGAATAATAATACTAAATTCTTAATATACCTGCGGAAAAAGCTCCTGCAATGTTTTAAACACGGAAGCGAAACTCATATCTGATAAAATTATTGAATTATAGTATAATCTGTAGAAAAGGTACACAAATATCTCAATTAGTGATTATATTTAACACAAGTAATCAACCTTAAACAAAACCTTAAAACTCAAAAAAAAAAAAAAATACCAAAATTAAGCAAAAAAACAGAACTTGTTTTGATATAAAACCCTAAATCTCAAACCAATTCAATACATGCATTCGAACTACCTTAAATATCAGTAAATATAGATAACTTGTTTGTTAAGAAAACGCATGATCAAGTAGAATGAGATTTAAAAAAATTTCAAAACTAGGTTAAACAAAAAACATAAATCATCAATAAATAAACCTACATATAAAACAACGAAATTGAAACATTTAAGAAACAGAGTGAATAAGCAAGCTAACCTTTGGATTGTTGTTTATAGTTCGCGAAGAGAGAAGAGAGATGAGAGATTGTTATATTTATGGAGAAAATTATTAAGATTAATTAATAAGATGAAGTGGAAATACAAGTGTTGTTCTTTTCAAAGAGTCGGTCATCATCAATTCATTCTTTCCATTCATTGTGCTTTTTTTATTCCGAGAGATTTGCGAGCGAAGAGAATTAATTATTATTTTATTAGGGTTTTTATTTATTTATTTATGTCGACCACGCCAACAACAAGTGAACAACTTTTATTTTTTTAGTTTAAAAGAGTTGCATGGTGCAACCTCTAAAGCCCCAGAGTCCAACAGAATATTAACAGATACTGTATCAACAGACAACAGTGGTGTGCTTGGAATTTGGAGTTCACACTTTACACAGTTAACATTAGGCTTTAAGAATATATGTTCTTGAGATCATTAGACTGCGTCGCAATGGGGACCGACCGCAATGGTTGGAGAAGAGGAGAGGCAGAGATAAGAAGAAGAAGAAGAAGAGCAACAGAGGAGAAGAAGAGAGAGCAGATGTAAGAAGCAGACAGACAGACAACCCTTAAGAGTTCAGACAAATGATTTTTCATCAACCCAATCCAAAAACCTCCCTACTATCGGCCAAAATTGCCTGGTAATTATTGAAATATTGAAGAATAACAAATTATTGAATTCATATTGACAATTAATAATTCATTATTTTCGAATGTATATTATAGATATAAGGAATAATCTCCGTCTCAAGTTCTCCAACTTCATATCAACAATTTTACAGATATAAATTGTATGCAGCTTGGATTGCTCAAGGTCGAGTGCCAGTATGGCAGACTCTTGCTCAACGACATTTTGTAGTTATCTCTTGTTTCCAAGGAGAGGCTCCCCAAGATTACCTTGTTTTAAATCAACCTCACTGGATCTTTTTGGGGTTTGCCCTTGCTTGTGTGAAACCTGACGAAGAAGAAAGACAAAAATGTTCAGTTCCTACTACTGTATTATCGAGCAACATTTCTGCAGATACATTATATCTGAATCACATCAGAATATGAAGTCTTAATCCTAGAAACGTATTCAACAATGCATGGAGTCCTCCAAATGGTGGCTCATGTCTCTCCAATATGCCCATTTGCAGTAAACTAACGTGACTTATATGCAATTCATTAAGGAATATTCCATGCATTTCAGAAGATATCCCAGACTTCTGAACATAATGTTGAATCCATCACCAAACTTTTGCTATGTCAAATACCACAATCCATACCCAAATAGAAGTCTTCTTGACTATTTCACCATTGTATATTAAATCCCAGCTAAAATAATGTAAACAAGCACATCAAAAGGGTCTACAAACAAATAAATATGCAGAAGAAATTGCCACTTACAGCCCCCTTTCCAGTCAACCTACGACTTGATGGCGCTCTAGCAACTGATGAAGCAGCAGCTGCTGCAGCCACACGTATCCTGAGAAAATAAATTAAGTTAAAAGGTACTTTAAGGTAGTTGCAAGACACCTTCATGCACAGAAATCATAATTTAGTCGCCATACCTCTTATGTACATCCACATACTCATCCGTCTCATCTACAATCTCCTCCTACATTGTGACAGGAAAATAATCATAAATTAATAGAACTGGTAATATATATTACAGAGGCCCTTCACTTTTTATAAATCATCAATAATATGTGTCCCGACATGCTTATTTTAAACCTATACAATCCAACTAGTAGGCATCATATCCAGAACGATAACAACAGAATGTTGATCAGATAATCCAAACAACTAAACTGTATAAAGTGATTTCTCCACTAGTGTGGTTTCGGTAAGCTGGCCTTAAAAAACAGAGAGCTAACAGATTGGTCAAAATGGTAATAGGCATCAGGTTTGTCCATTGCCTTATCTACATTGATCCTAGAATAGAGATCTTGAACAAGTTGAGAATGTCCATATGAGTGCGCTTAAGATGCTGGATCAGCTACTAGGTTACTATGAGGATTACCTGCAGGAGTTCTTCAAATACATCCTCCAATGTGATGATACCAATGACGTCCCCGTCTTCCATATCCTCAGACATATTAGGCAAGCCATTTCCTGCTGCGTCTTTTTGTTGAATAGACACCTGCACATTTGAGTGGACTGATCTTGTAACCTTCTCAATGTCGACAACAAAGTCTTCTGAGTTTTCATCTTGCTTCGGAAGCAAAGGAGTAGTTAATTTAGATTCCTCAGTAACTGCTTTAGTTTCCTCTGTTATTTCTCCATCACCACTACGTGGAGCGTTCTTGTATTCCCCTTTAGCCTTTACCACAGCAGCCATATGGCTGCTTCCCTTTTGAAATTCATTTAATATATCATAAAGAGGCATGTCTGCAGGAACCCTGGTAAAAACTCCAGTTATGAACGTATTCCAGAATGTGATGGTATAATGGAGAAAAACAGAAAAAGAGAGAATAGACTTAGAGAGAGAGAAGAAAACTGTTCAATGTCACATACCTTGGAATTCTACGTATCGAAACAGCACTGACAGGGGTCTCGGTTTCGGCCCGTACTGTAAGAAGACTTTTGACCTATATTAAGCAGGATGGAAGAGATAAGTAGGAAGGAAATGATCAATTCTATGATCAAATACTGCTGATGATATATGTATATCCCTTTGAAAAGCTACAGATTCATGTACCGACCAGTAAAAGTCCAATAATGTTTCTTGGATTTCCAGAATAGACAGGAACTCGACTATGGCCCCGAGCTAGAATTTTGCCAATTGCTTCCCTGAGTTGTCACATTATTATTTGTGTCAAAAATGTACAACTAACTAAAAACACCATAAAAAAGACTAAAAACACCATAAAAACATGTAAAAATAAATTCCCTTCATTAGAATTTTGCCAATTGCAGCTTATGGAGGTATGGCAAAGAACATAACTTCCAATAGTACCGGAATAGGGTGTACTATTAATTCCAGTGGATAATAAATAGAACCAGTAGCGAATTGATGAGAATGATAATAAGCTGCAATATGACAAATATGAATTGTGGATGAAATAAAACATTAAAAATAAAACTCACCAGTCCAGTTTGGAGTTGACATCTAATGAAAATGTTGATTCAATAGGTGTCATGGCTTCTTCCGCAGTCTGTTTGCAAAAAATGGTTTTTGGTCTTAATTACATTCCAAATTTCAAAATGGTGCTTGCTACTTTAGATAAGCAGAAGATAACATTGCTGATTAATTGTCCAATTTTATTTCATTGAAATACTACACAAGACCATTTAGTTGTAAACGCTTATGATGCAGTTAAGCAGTAAGATATGATCTTCCAATGAACCAACTTTGATGGCAACGACAATAAGTACAACTTACAGTAGAATAATAGAAAGAAGATCGCACATAAGAATATAAGATAGCGATAATAGACAAGTGTAGACAATAACAATATAGTATTACACTATTCCTGAAACAAGTGACCAGTATGGACACTCTCCTTCCAAGTGTACAATGTTAAAGTAACCATGTGAACACAATTTCTTAATTTTATTATCAGTAAAAGTGTAAAACACAATGTTATTTATAAGGGAGCTTGACAAGTTTACTTAAGAGCAATCCCAATGGGAGGGCATTTTAGAAGGGCGGTACTATGAAATGCCCTCTCAGCCAAAAATCCTTTGCCAATGGAACGGTGGGTCAAACATTCAACGGTCGTTAGAAGTTCCAATGGCATTTGAGAGGGGAATAGAGTGCCATCCAAAATGCCATGTTAATGGCATAAGACGGAAGACAGTGTTCCGGTTCAACACTTTTTCAGAACTGTGTGTTCCGTCTTATACACTTTATTCTCATTTGGAACTTGAAGTTCCGTCTTATAAACTAAACTTGTATTAAAAAACTGGAAACCACAGTTCCGTCTTATATACATATGGGCTGGGCCGTTAGATATCCATCAAATCTAAAACCGGAATACATAGTTCCGTCTTATACAATTAAGATAACAACGGAATACAGAGTTCCGTCTTATATTTGGTAAAATTACCGGAACTTTGAATTCTGTCTTATAAGCCATTTAATTGTCATAAACTGACATTTCCAAAATTTCCCATTGGCACAACTTCATAGGGGGTTTTGACTACCATGGGTAGAAGGTGATTTTAAATGTGGTTTTGCTTACGTGGCACCTACGTGGAGGGCACCAAACTGCCCTCCCATTGGGATTGCTCTAAGAGAACCTTGTGTTGATGAAAAAGTAGTATTGCACAAGGGTGAAAGTCAACCCCTGAAATACAATCGATAATAGTAGAATCAACTTCTTTTTTTTTCATGTTAGTTGAGGGAGCCCCTCCTTCACTCTACTGCGTGAATCATTGTAACATTGAAAGAGAAATTCATATCATGTGTCCAAGCACATTACAGCAGCATTTAATATCCATTAGTTTTTTGGAAACAGTATGCTATGATTTCAATAAAGTAAAAAACCACAAACACTCAAATTAGCAATATAAACAAAGATAATAAGATTAAAATGTCTGAAGTTTCAAGGAAGTACATACCTTTTCAGTTAAATCCAGTGCTCCACTAATAATTGTTGTCTCATCATGAGTGAGTTCACCCCCCTTACCAGCCTAAGATGGAGAGAATAATCAATCAGGAAATGAACAAGTTTCCAAATAAAGTTGAGATATGCTAGCATTTCTATCATTCCTCGACCCATTTGTGCAATAGTACCATATGCCTGTTTTGCTAAATCCAAAATGTAAATACAGCATTTGAAACTTTCCTGCCACTTACTTTTCAAAGGTGACTTCATTATGATGTTATTATAATTAATATCTTTAGTAACTTAAAGTACCCTCATGAAGGAAAATACACAATCTTTCTACTTTAACTCTACAACTAAGGGTGCGTGTGTCTGATTGGTGTAAAAATAAAATCGCATTTGCGAAAAATTGTAGGAGAGGAATGATAAAGAGGAAGAAGATTGATTGCTGAATTATCTTAATTTGATTATTTGAGACTGAGTTCCCATTCTGCTCTATAAGAAATTTCCAGGTACCTTATCTTTTACCACAGACACAGCCTAAAAAAAAGTCTCAAAACTTATTATACCTATGTAAACTTTCAGGAACTCTTTACCAATTTATAACTATATCAGCCAACACATCAGGCTGGCATGAAAATATTGATTTACTAATTTCTTCGTGATGATTACTAATAATGCCTAAAAATGGTTGTACCTTTTGATTACGTGTGCAATATCAGTGATAAGATGAGCAACCGGACAACAATGATAGTTTCGAAAAGTAAGATGGGTTGATAATGAAAACTCTATTAGGCTACAAAAGAACAACACTCAGTTAAACTATCTATTCTATTTGATGGAAAAAATATATTAAGGAAAGTAAAACAAGCATAATTTAGTCATAGACCACTCATCACTCTCATGCACACAATGTAAGAGCTCCAGAATACTAACAACATGTCTAATTTCAAGTAGGCTTACCTCTTGACCGTGGATAGACACGAGAGCTTTCAACTGAGCACGCCGAAACAGTGCATCATTATGTCCTAGCACCAAATCCAGTATCTGAAACACCTTTAAATTAGTGTCTAAACTTTGTTTATGCAATGAATTATTAGAGATATAATATCAACTTTCCCACATTAAGCAAAATAACACATTCATTCAAAGCAGGTTCAAAGCGAATTTCGGAAATAGTCAACAATGTCAAAATACTTCGGGGAACTTTCGTATTATTAACATTATAGTATTTAACCTTTGATGTCCGTTATCTATATGAATTACCTTCCCAATAGGATAAGAAATTGGGTAGCAGATTATCATCAGAATACGCACGAGCCATACAAAATTGGCACCCACAGCAAGTCCATATCTTGTGCATATCGCTTGTGGAATGACCTAACAAAACAGGGTAATCAAATATTACTCACTGTAGCTTCAAGGTTGGATATCAAACATTATTATTATTATTAAAATACCTCTCCGAATGCTAGGACAAAAGTTACAGATAGCACAATGGCAACAAAGGGATGGAATATCTTGTCCAAATATAGAGGGAGAGCCTGCAGACAGCAGGTAGTAAAAGTTACCACTAATATTATTAAGGGAAAAGTCCGCCGAACTAAAAATAGGAGAATGAAATGTCATCATAAATGATCCAAGCTCGACAAAAGCATCTGATGCCAAATTTAAAACAAAACATTTTAACCTAGAAATTTAATTGAGCTTCAGAAATTCACTTGCCTCCATAGCACATGCATTACATAGTAGCAATGTCACAAGAAGTTGGTGCTGCTTTTGAACGACTGGAAGGATAGTAGCTGCGTTATGTAAAAGACATCCAAAGTAAGTTTTGTTGAGAGTATCACATAATGTTAGAGATATTTTGAGTTTCTTACAATGGGGCCTAATACTAAACAATGGACCTCATAAAAGACATATTACAACATTGCTATAGCAAACGAGCGTGTAAGATACAGCGAGAAAGTTTTAGGTAGGAAAAGGTTAATGTTTCGTTATATATGTCTACTTAGCATAAACACATAAGACAAGCATAACACAACTCAAACAAGTAAGGAACATTTAATTCAATCCTTGCGAGTCTCATGTACAACCATTATCTAATGAAGGTCTCTAGTCTCCAAACATTGTTTCAAGGCTATAAACATGTTATTCAATTTCTGCATTCTGACTATGCAATCGAAAATGAAGCGGATTTCAATCAAATTGAGTATTTCTCAAGACAATCAACAGTACATCTTAAATCAAATCGAAAAAAATTATCAAATAATCACAAATTTCACTCCTCCAATTCCTTCTCTTTTAGCTAATTTCAATATTAAAAAAGCAATCAACGAAAATAACCGACATTACATTACATTTCTGAATTGCGACGAATGAATACCTGCTTGTTTCTTTTCATTAGAAGTACCACTTCTTTGTAAGATTTCAAGTTCAACAAGACCAAGTGACATTAAACCTAACGTAAGACCAGACATAATTCCAGCAAAAAGAACAAGAAAACATGAGATCCCTGCATAAGTATACCACCATAAAGATCCAAACTTTATACTTTCTTCAGATTCCAGAATATTATTCAAATCTCTTGTTGCTACTCGAGCTATTGCTAAAGCATTTACGAGCAACATTCGATCGATTCACAATAATCACACACAGTAGACAGAGAAAAACAAACAAACAAGAACGAGAACGAAGGGAAATGAAGAGAGAGAAAATATCAAAGAATGAGTCCTAGATCCATTTAACCCACCCTCGTCTTGTTTGACTTTGGCTTTAATTATTAGTCCTACGTCTTTTTAATATTACTTAATCTCAGATCTGTTTTTTTTTTTAAAATTATTAACCAATCCTTAACTTAATTTATCCTAAACTAAAACTTTCAGATTTATATTTTTAAATGACAATACTATCTTTTTAAATCAAATCGTTTTTAACCATTTTTTTTATTTAACTATCTAACTATACAATTCTAAAATATTGCTAACTATCTAACTATGTAATCCCAAAAAATTATTAATCATTAACACTTGCAATTCTAAAAATTGCTACTTGGATTAGGTAACTAATTTAAGTCTATTAGGATTAACTACACCCATACATAAGTTATATTTAATTATTGACATGTGGTATTTTGTGATTGGGTGTCTATAAATTAGTTGGGTAATTAATTCAAATCTACTAGGGTTAATTACACCCATACATAGGTTATAGTTTTTATTAAAACATACAAACTTTCTTTATAATTCTAAAAAATTGCTAACTTTACGTGTAATTCTAAAAATTTGCTAATTATTTATATGTGCAATTCTAAGAATTGCTAACTTTTAATTATGTAATTCTAAAAAATTGTAATAGCAATTCCACTATATTGCAATATCACTATTGTGCGGTTTCAATTTTTGATAGCAATTCCACTTGTTACACTACCACTAACTTATGGTTTTCAATTCTAATAGCAATTTTAAACTTTAAATACTAGTAATAGAGGGTATTATTGTAAACTAACTTTTGGTAAAAAAAAAAGAACTAATCATTAATGAGATAGTTTGACGGGACTAATTGATAATGCCCATTGCATTTTGGGATGGCTAATTTAATCACTGAACACGAAGCAAAGGTTCTGTTTTTCTCGTTTCATGGATCGAAGTTTAAGGCCCAAATTCAGTGGACCTGTAGATATTTTGCGTTGGGCTCATATGTGCTATGCTTGAACCTAAAAGTAGCTAAAAATGTCATTCTGATGACAGAATGTAGCAACTATCACTCTTATCAAACATTTTCTTTTTGAAGTTTTGTTTTTTACCAATATTTACTCATGCAATTGTGATTTCTGAAACTCAAAATGACTCGGTTGGTTGCGCGATTGCACCTTGAGGTGCCTTAGAACATTTTATTTACCTGCGCATGCACACAACGGCACGAGTCTGCAGACAGATTGTGTAGGTGGAAAGTCCATTGTTAGATTATGTCATTGAATCAACTGAGTCAGCTAGTCCCAGTATAAATTGGGTTTTAAACAAATTAAGGTTTATGCATGGCCATAAAAGAGTAACAAGTAAAGGTTTAACTTACCTAACATATATTGTAAACCTCATACATACTGCATGCTACAACTCCCAACCTTCCTCAACCTAAATATTCAATAAACACCTATATCTTCTTCGATCATTCAATTGTCTTGTTGTCTTAAAAATTCAAGTAGCCAAAAGTATGTGACTTTTAATCAAGTATAAGTAGGAGTTAGGAGGAAGAGTTTCTTGTTATCTAGAGTCCCAAAAGTCTTCTTGCAAACATTTGAAACATAACCATGGAGAGAATGAGGAGGATACAGACAGTATTACTAGCATTTCTCGCGATTTTCTTGGTATTAATACCAGAGATTATATGTATGCCAAATTTTGGACAACCTATTCCAAATTTTGGACAACCTAGACCATTATGTTTATCACAGTTCGCCTTAGTGAATCAAGCTTGTTCATCATTACCAATCAATGTTGGTCCAGTAGTTGGAGCACCCCCAGATGATACTGATGAGCCAAATGAACCTGACCAAAAGGGTGCTGCAAATGGTCATGAACAGCATAGGCGTGAACACCATGAACATCACCGCCGTCGCCATCATCGCCACCATGAGATGTCAAAGGGAGTAGAAGATTGTTGTAGGTGGTTGAAGAATTTGGATGATGCATGTGTTTGTGAATTGCTGTTTCGTCTTCCCCCATTCCTTAGGAGACATTCACATTCATATGTCATCTCACTAGATGAAGATTGTAAGGTTACTTACAAGTGTGATGGGGGCTTATCTTGAATATCTTATAGGTAACATATATAGAATTGATGCACTTCTGGAAAGACAGGGGAAGCCAGGCCAGGGTTGGATTAGTTTGGGTAATTTAATTTGTAAGCATATTATAGGATAACTTATGATAAAATGCATTCGCGTAATATTGTATTAGCACAAGTTTAATTATGTTAATTAATTACCAAGTTTTAACTACATAATTCATACAAATTTTCAATCAAAACTTGCATGCAACATTGTATATAAACTTGGTTTAAACTTCGTTGTGTTTATGTCTGTTTACAAATGCATGCTGACATGACATCTTACATCTCTTCAATCATTCATGGATTCTTTTTCAAGTCCAACTGGCCTCTAACCAGCATCCTTAATTACGAAAAAGAACTATACTTTGTAATTACTACATAATTTGATTGATCAATTTCTCACGTCATGTTCAACTAAATTTCATCTGGTAGTTACGTTCCTCATTGCGCTTATGAATATATCAGTTGAGTTCAGATCATTTGATCCAATGAACTTAATTTGGATCTCAGTCTTGTTCCAGACCATATATATAGAACATCAAAAACGACAAACCATACTTTTATCTTTTAAGGCAGGTCCCTACGGTAGGGACTCTATCATAGAGTGACTACGATAGGGTCCCTACTGGAGAAGGACTTGAAATCAGGATTTGAGCCACCCAGGTTCCATCAGCAGGTCTCTTATCAGTTGAACATAAAGAAACAACACCTTTTTAATGGAATTATGCTAATCCAACTGGCCTTTAACTGGCACTCGTAGTTAGAAAAGGACTTCCATGATGATATGATAAAAATGATTGATTTGAAACACAAATAGATAGTAACTATGAAGATAATTAGCACCAAACACTTCACTTTCATGTCCAATCTTTTGTGAAAATTGTAGCTCAATGTACATGGAAGAAATGTACTTGTACATAGTTGTACCCTTTGATCTTCTTTGGTCGGTTGCATACGCGCGTTCTAAAACATAATAGGCAGGTTTAATCTATAGAACCAAAAATACTTTTATTATAACAAAATACAAACCTGATCAGCCTGTATATTACATTATTTTCGTGAATTATTGCGTGTTTTTTGTATTTTATTAATTGGTTTATAAAGGTAATTAAGGTGGTATACAAAAAAGTGTTTTGAAGGTTTATATTGTCTCTTGGCAAAGTGGTCCTCTTGCAAAGGATATACAGAATTCTATCATGACTTTGTCACCACCACCTCCTCCAAGCTATATATTTGACCATTATATTTGAAGTTAGTGAAATGAATATATGCCTTTTGCACCTGCTCTATTATTCTCACATGAACATGGCTTTTGGCCTTTTGCCCCACTAATGTTAAAGTATCACAAAGCCAAAACTTTGTTCGAAGAAATGCACACAAGCATTACCACACACAGGTAAATGTTGCTGCTGCGCAAAGCCCAAAAAGTTATAGACAACTCTGCTTGCTACCAGTGTTGTACTAAAGCCTTCTTGAGATTCTGATACCATTCTATATATCTGCAAAGCAAATTTTGGACGATTCATAAGCCGAAAGCTTATCGTAGATTCTGCACTTGCATTATTCGATTTTAACCACTTGATTGACTGAAATTTACATCTTAGATGCTATCAAAGTACACCCATCACATATAAAATTTGTGGCATCCACACGACGATTCAAATGTCAAATTACTTAATAAAGTAATTGGTACAAATACATTTTCATTCCGATTTTTGTATGATTGAACTTCACTATTATTTATAAAAAAAAAAAAACAAAAAAAACTTAACTAATATTTTTTTATGTTTGGTGGTGGTGTATTTTTTTCAAAATTAACATGTAATATTATTATAATTTTTAATTTTATTCATGAGATAGTCTCATCAAACTACAACAGTACAACTTGCTCACATTTTCTTCATTAAATAAATCACAAGTTCACAACAAAACAAAATAACAAACCTCTCTCGACCGTGACACTCCGCTAACATACGCATTAGGTGAAGGGCCCACACGTTCTCTTTGTTTAATTTATTTACAGCACAATTGCACAAAAGACAAAATTAGTGCTTAGTGGGACCCATAAATTTGTACGGGCGTGTGATTGTGCTCATTTTAGCAGAAGCTAGGCACGGATTTCTAAAATGCTTCCAACTGCACAGCCGCAAAAAGTTAGGTACTTAACGACCTGTGAGCAACGATCTCTATATAGGGTAATTATAGCTTTTGTAACGTAATGTGTATTTTTTTTTTTTTCTTCCAATTATCCACCTGGCAAATGGCAAACTTAGCGAGTAGCTGCCGCAACAGGTGATCTGACAACTGCGGTCGCCATGGAACAGATGGTTCTTGGTCGTGCAATGTTAGTGGCGGTATAAATTTCATTCTCAAGGAGAAATTGACCTACAACCCTGGTGCTTGGCCGTGCAACATCATTCTCCCATGCCTCATTGGCATTTCTACCACCACGTGATAGGAATACTTCGGTTGCATTAATGCGGTGCATGTTCCACCCAGGTTTGCCACAAAGGCGAAGAATTTTTTGTAGTTGACGACATGCTAAAGTGCAATTGTTGAGCTTGATATTGTTAATAGCTTCTTCGAGTAATCTCTGACGTGTGTCTTCATCTGTTGTTGCCTCCATTCGGAAGTATTGATCCATCTCAGGAACTCCAATTGCACGCCTAATCCCACGAGTATAGTCACCATCTGAATTGAACATTTTTCGCACCTCATCAATTAGCCCTGCTTCCACCATTCGATCCACTCTGTCAGATACAAATGAATGAAGCACTGGCAATGCTACATCCACCCAAAGGAAGCAACATTCATACTTGGACCGGAACTCAAGATCATCATCATCTATAAGAGCTTGGATATATGAATTTGATCCTCCAACGATAATTGGAAGACGATTTTTCTTCACAATGGATTCCATAGCAAGCGAAGTTTGAAGACGAAAATCAGCAGCAGTGAACTCCTCCTCAGGATCAACCACACCTAGTAAATGATGTGGGATGCCACACCTTTCCTCCTCAGTAACCTTGTTGGTAGTAATATCAAGTCCTTCATATACTTGCATTTTATCAGAATTTATGATCTCTGCAGGGAAACGCGTTGCTAGATCAATTGATAGCCTCGATTTCCCTGTGCCAGTCGCGCCCATAACAACAACAACCTTGTCTTTTCGACGCCATCCATTGAATGATTCTGTCATAATTGGAGTAGGTGGAAAGCTCACCATAGGATGAGCTTGCTTGCACACAGCCATGGAAATGTTCATGGTACAAGCTCTAAGAATAACTGGAAAATTAAAAGAAGATCATAAGAAAATATAACATTTGTGAAATAAAGCTAACATACCCAAAAAAGTGCTTTCCATCAAACATTGCATGAAAATATAACCTTTTTGAACACATACCTTTTATTCTTTTTATTGCAGATGCGGCGACCTGAGGTTGAAGGATATAGAAGTGCTGCTACACCAGGTTATACAGTAAAGATGTGCTAGAGAAAAAGGAAAGAGTGTTTGAAATGGTTATAAAACTATAGAGAAGTGGGATATATATGGTCAGTTTCAACAATTTATAGATCTTTTTATTTCAATTTTTAAGGCCACAGAAATCAAAGTAAAGATAGAGCAAAATGTCAGAAGAAAACAAACAGTGTAGGTGACTAGGTGTTGGAAGGTAGTGTAAATGAGTCAGAGAGAGAAGGATAGATATGATTTTCTCTTGAAACTTAGTTCTAAAGAGGGAGAGTGCATGTGTGTATATATACACATTCATGCCCTTATGGGGGTCAAATCAAAGGGGTAACATTAATTTTGTTTATTAAGAGAAAGATAAAAAAAAATTGAAAACATCATTTCAAAAATAATATTAGTCAACTTAAAGTTGAAAGCTGAGGTTCCAAAGGGGATTCCCTCCATTGTTGTTTGGTTATACACTTATACTTTCTGTTTCTGTTGTATACTATATATTTGATTAATTGATGTGCTTATCTTCATAGCCCAGTAGACCCACACTTGCAACAAGATGGGTAGGGAACTCTTTAGGACTGTTATTAGGCAACCCCATTAACAAAGAGTTGCACTCGCACAGCTGCGTAAATGTACATAAAATATTAAATATGTATGTGTAGTTTGACAATTGTTTTTTCATGATTGATCGAGTAAAGAGTTGCACTCGCACAACTGCGTAAATATGTACGAGACACTTCTCAACCACATGGATGGAGTTATATATGACAGAAAATGTGTTGATTTTAGGTGTTGAATGTCCAAAATAGTATTATAGAAGTATCTGTGCAGTCAGTTTCTGAAAATGAAAGCTATGACACCAGGGTTACCCTGTTACAATTCTTTGAATGGTAAAGCACTGGGCAAAAGAAATTCTTCTTTAGTGGTTTGGCACTTTTAATATAAAGATTTTTGGACATACCCCCATTTGAAAGTCGAAATTTGAGATATCCTATTTGAATTTTTTTTTGAGATACCCCTAATTCAAGACAGAAGAGCTTTACAGCCGTAGGTGAGTTTTATGATGGACGGCTAAGATAACACCACATCTTGAATTGGGGTATCTCAAATTTTTTTTTCAAATGGGGTATCTCAAATTTCGACTTTCAAATGGGGGGATATGTCCAAAAATCTCTTTAATATATGGCAATAGAGGATTAGTTTCACAGCCAAGGAATAGAATTTTGAGTTAAGCTTTTGTTTAAAGCAATAATCACTCATTATGTCCCTTTCTGGGTCATGTTACAGAGATTGCAGTATGTAACATTGCAACTTACTGTATGTAATATTTAGAACTCTCACGAGACCTGGTGAACATGTCTCTTTCTCGGCATGATTACTAAACATATATAACTATATGTTTTTGCGATTTGATTCAAACTTATTCAGTATATATCAACAAAAATGGATCAAATCTTACAATCAAATGATGATCATTGTAAAATTACTATAGATGATAATTATCATGATTATCAAAGTATTCATATAATTGAGATAAGGTTTGGAAGTCGACGAGGTCTTATTTAGGTTTACGGCATCTAATTTTAGGTGAGAAGACTTAAAGTAATTGGCCTGGTGACATATTATGCCTACCTGATATTCATTAGTTTGTTGAAACTTGAATGCACGCTTCAGTGTACTTCTTGTCAATTGAATGAATCAGCCTAGCTCCAAATTAAAGACTTGATAGATTGTACTATGTACGGCGATCCAGATTCATTTGAGCTGGTAAGCTTGACCAAACCTTTTTTTCCCAAATCAGATCAATAATCCAAGAAGAGGATAACATAAATGTACAGTACTATATATCAAATCCAGAATGTTCATTAGGAATTACAAGTCCTTTCATCACTTTCTTTAAACTTAGCTTAGCTAGAAAGCTTAAAGGTGATGATATTGGCAATAATTACTAGGCTTATAATGGTGTCACATTATAAGATGGAGACTATATGATGTTCCAATTCCATCTACTTTAAGATTGTGAAACTAGATTGAGCTCACATTTAGATTAATGATCACTTAAATAAAAACTGCGTGATGTTTGAAAGTTCTTTTCTTAACAAATCTCAAAGAAAATGATGTTATAAATAGTAAAACAGGTGTTAAAGCCCAATTTTCTTCTTCACCATCATCTTATATAAAACACGCGATTCTCAGAAGGCGTGTGCTATGGCCTATGGCTAAGACTAAGAGTGATGAATATAATTGAGTTGACAAGCAGTGGTTAGTATAGTATAATCTAATTATCATTAAAATCATATCAATGGAGAGAATTTGAATTGATGTAAGTTATTATGTACATAATGACTATGATACCATGAGAAACCTAGTGAAAGAAAACAATGTTTGTGCATGGGGACAGAAAAGCAGTACTGAAATGGTATTCTAATGGAAGTGCCACTAAAATATACACATACAACTTAGAGGGATAAAAAGGAAGAGTTCCACAATCATAAAGCTCTCAAGCATTTTCTTTTGATAGTCTTCCATTGCTTTTAGTCTTAGCCATTAACAATATATATCTTATCATTGAGAGAGAAGCAGGACAAGCACCTCAACCCTTCACATCAACAAGCATTTTTTTTTTTTCTCCATTCCATTTTTACTCTTAATTAATTAGATAGTTCTTTCATATCTTTGAGGAATCCTTACTTTCTCCTTAACATAAACTATAATTATAGTCACAATCATGAGTAAGTTACTTATGATTAGTATATCTGTACAGCGCCGCGAATGAGCCTGTGGCTCAATGGTAGCACCCCTCTCACAAAGTGGAGAAGTCGTGGGTTCGAAACACGTCAACAGCTGATGGTTGGTATAAGTTTCTACCCGTAATTTAAAGGGTAGGGGTCGACTTAACCCCGTTTGCCAAAAAAAAAAAAAAAAAAAATCCGTACAGCGCCGAAAAAATCCACTCAGACATATTCACTACACACTTAATCATTCAATGTTTCTCGATTCTTTATGTGAATCATAAGAGCACAATGAAAAGGTAATCCTTGTTGTATCATGGGCTTAATGTCCTTCCATATACCTGGAAAAGCCCATTATATAAAAGCAAATACAGATGAAAAGGTAATCCTTTTGCAGGTTGAACTTTGAGCTATGAATCTGAAAAAGAATAATAAAAAGGAAAAAGTAAGAAGTGGGGAGGGAAGGGGAGAGTGGGACATTTTTTGACAAAAATAGTGAGTCAAACTAGTGGCCACATAGCATATATACGAAGAATTTCATTGAAATGTGTGACTATCAAATATAACTTTATTTATGCTTATTGTCCAAGTGTGGTGGTACTACACTACTACTACTACTACTGAGAACTACTTTGTAAAGAAAACCATAGTAAAGAATCATGGTTTAGTGTTATGAATCGTGATGGTGAAAAAAAGGATTAGAGACTACATGATTAATGAGAAGAAAGTTTACATTTCTATTAGATTTCAACAGAAACAATAAAAAAAGCTAATGGAACTATGGAAGAAGAAATAAAAAAAATGCCAATGAAAAACAAAAGCACTTGTGTGGATTATACATAGAAAAGGAGTGCTTAAAGGTTAATCTTAGTATAGCCACTAAATCTATGAAAGACAAAAACCCCCACCACAAACTATAAATCTCTTAGAGTACTGAGGGTTCTGATGCCTCTTCAAATCATCAATGGCCTAAGGAAACATACAAAAGAAGAGTCAAATTAAAACATAAGTATATGAATTGCATCATAGTAAAGAAGAAAGAGTGGGCAAGTCCTTTTTTTTTTTTTTTTAAGATTTCAATAACCCCTTCTTATCAACTTACCAACACTTTCAACTATCTAATGATTGATACAAAGGTTGCGCGTGAGCAATATTTAAAATGTGGGGTATATACACTTCTTGTCCAACCAGTAACCATTCTCTATTGCTGTTGCTCATACTTGCATTGCTACTTGCTACTACTTTGCTAGTATGTTTCTTGTGTTTGGAGTTATTCGTGGTAGTGTAGTGTGTACAACATCATTAAGGTTATCTTGAATCAATTTTGTAATGAAACTCCCAAAGTCCTGAGTCCTGTCGACAATCATGGTGGTGTCCTTTGTTGCAAAAGAGTACTCTAATAGAGAGTGCTATTTGACCCCTAATAAAAGCTAACATATGATATGGTAGTGCATAATCCTGACCTAATAAGAGCCCAAGTTTAACCTATTGGTCTTCAAAATTGATTTGGAGATAGACCCGGCCCGTTACATTACTATATTTGACAAGTAAAGTATTGGTTTAGGACTCTGGAGGTTTAATCCCATAGCCGAGGCGATTGCAATTGCAATACAAGTTGGCTACACTGGCTCATATAATTTAGACTGTAGTTCTTCTCTTCCAAGTCACAACCACAAAGCTTTCGGCTACCATTCTTAAGTGCCAATGTACTTGGGACTCGTACGCTTATACAGACCGACCACTCTTGTCAATCGAAGATTCAAGTCCTCTACTTCAAATGCCTTTTGTTATTTGAAAAATCATATCATCATACAAGATTACAAGTACTACTAATAGTCTGACAGTGAGAAGTCAGACACCTCGCGATTTTTGGCTGCAAAAAGCATCCCTGACAGGTTCCATTAGAATTCCCTTAATTGGGCTGTAACTCTGTAAGCCTGTATGGTTTTATATCCATAGATCCATGGGCTTTTTTACATGAGTCATCTAAAGGATCCAACTAATCATTTACCTGGCAGATGAAGATCGATGTTTGCTGTACCAAAGAGTCAGCAAAGATTCGAAACTGTCGATCTTCTTCTTCTTCTTCTTCGTGAAATCTCATTTCGATCTTTCGAAATCAAAATTAAAATCTCTAAAAACCCTAAATTCTCTTAAAAACCCTAGAAACAATTCGAAATGTGATGGGTGATTTGAATCAGTTATCATGAATCTATCATCTTCGTTGCTTTCAAGCATTAGTTCAGTTAGAACTAAGATAAGTACCCCTAAAATGACCAAAACACCAAGTGAAAACGATGTTGGTGTTGGTGGTGGTGGTGGTGGTGGTGGTGGTTCTGTAATTCGGAAGAATCAATTTCGTGGTTCACTTTTCAAGTATGGTTCAAAATCCATTCAGGTCTGGTTTTCATTTCAATTATGATCTTCTTTTTTTTAAGCAATTTGATTAAAAATTGTAATCTTAACCATTTAATTTGATCCGAATTTACAACAATTAAGAAGATGATGAACATATGAGATTAATTATTTAAAATTATGAATTATACAATGCATTGTATTGTTCTTACATGAGAACGAGAGCAATGGCTTTGGTTCCAAGTTCCTAGGTGCGAATAGCTTTTTTGTTTTTGTTAATCGTTGGATGTAGAAGTTAGATTAAGAGGGAATTTTAGGCTCATTTGTGAGTATATGCAATAATGTCCTTTACTTTCCTTAGCTATCAATGTGCTTTGTCATAGGCGAGAAATGGAGAATCTTCATTATTTAAAATCAACCAGCTTGTTGATGTAGTATGTTGTTTCAATAACTTCTACAAATTAAGGCACATCAACTTTGAAATTTCTATGCCAACTTTTGGAAGAAATGATCTCTTTCACCCCTCCTCCGTATTCATTAGAGATAACCAAGAAGTTGAGGTCTAAGCTAAACTAAACTGAATTCGGATCACAATTAATATCTAGATGGATTTATTTCCCTTCCTCATTAGGGCATAACATGACTTAATAACGGGTAGATCATTTTAATTCATTCATCTTTTCTATGCCTTTTCTTCCCCCATCCTTTATCAGTTACACAATTTCTGTTTTTGATGTGCAGGTTGCTTTCAAAACTGGTGATTTTAGACGGCAAGTGATTTTTATTGGTGGACTAACTGATGGTTTTCTAGCAACTGAGTATGTTCTTGTTAAAAGTTTTTGTTTCTTCATTCATTGCTTTTCTTTTTTCTTTTCCTGTTTTGTTTCTATAGCAGTAGAAAAAAAAAACCACTGTGTCGAGGAGAAGGCAAAAGTGTGTCGCTTCAGTCTGACCATGAGTTACATCGTGGACTCAATATAACACCAATTATACTACACACACATAATCATTTTCATATGTTGTTTCAATACATTTTGTCATTCGGTTGTCAGATGATAGATCCAAAGCTGAGCTTTATATTATTTTGCAGGTATTTGGAACCTCTATCCGTCGCTTTGGATAATGAAAAATGGTCATTGGTGCAATTTTTGCTTTCATCTTCTTATATTGGATACGGCACCTCAAGCTTGAAACAAGTAAATATATTTTTCTTTCAGTTCTATTTCTGGGGCACTATTGTTGACATGTAGCAGAACAGCTATGTTTTTTTGTTAAGTTTTTTTGGGGGTGGGGGTGTGAGGGGTTGGGTTGCCTTTGTTGATGGCCTTTTTTGTTAAGTTTTTTTGGGGGTGGGGGTGTGAGGGGTTGGGTTGCCTTTGTTGATGGCCTTTTCTCATCTCATATTCTGCTTCCAAAGTTGTACATTCATATACTAGAATTCTTGCAGGATGCCGTGGAGCTTGATCAGCTAATCAGTTATCTGATCAACAAAGAAGATTCAGAGGGTGTTGTACTGGTTGGGCACAGCACTGGCTGTCAAGTTAGTACCTTTATGCTTTTCAAATAGCTGTTGTTCTAATTTTTATCTCAAGAAGTTATTTATTTTCTTGTTGCACTTCTGATTTTAGATTATTGTGCATTACATGGGCACGAATGCCGCATGCTCCAGAGCAGTTCGTGGTGTCGTTTTACAGGTAGTCCTTAGTTATTTAAGTTCACACAGTTTCAGGTCCTTTCATGCATTATTATGTTTTATGCTTGTTGAAATATATGTTATTTGTTGGCTTTATAACTGACAGATCAAATAGAGTATGTATGGAGCTTAAATATATTTACACAAAATTAAATGGTTTTCAGGCTCCAGTTAGTGATCGAGAATATATGGCTACTCTTCCAGGAACAGCTGCTATGATCGACTTGGCATCAAGCATGATCAGTGAAGGTCGAGGGACAGATCTAATGCCTAGGGAGGCAGATCCAGGGGCCCCAATTACTGCCTATAGGTATGGTACCCTACTATAATGTGTTATATGGCCCACACTCAAACATGCATCAGAAAATGTATACTGAAAAGGAAATAAAGAATCAAACACTGCTGTAAATTATTAATTGTTGAAAAACTATGTACAGAAACTTCACTTTGACCTTCAATCCCTAGATGAATTTTCTTTTAACGAATTGTCATATTCATCGAGGAAAGGGAAGGAATGAATGAATAGATTAAGAATGATTAGGGCCCATGCTCAACTTTGTTTCTGTGTACGTGTAATCTTGGATGTCATAAGTGAACTTGCGAGTACAATATAGGTATCACTCCCTTTGCGCTTACATGGGGGATGACGATATGTTCAGTTCTGATCTTAGTGACGACCAATTGAGAATGAGGCTTGGGCACATGTCAACCACTCCTTGCCAGGTATGCAGCTTTTCTGCGTTTGTGTTTGTGCTTGTATTGGCTATCAGGACGAGTTAGTTGAGGCATGTCAGATTCTATGCAGTCTGCTATAATTGTGTGCAAAATGCAGGTTATCTTTTCCATGGCTGACGAGTTTGTCCCCGAGTATGTGGATAAGAAAGCCTTGGTTGAAAGGTTAGCTCTCTCTTTAGATAATTTTGTTTTACCTGACAGGATAAGCCGTCTTGTACATTATAAATTAGGATTCAGATATCTCAATTGCACTAGACAGGAGGGATTTGCGCACACATCAAAGAAGAAGAAAAAGAAAAATAATAGTAATGATAATTAGAAAGAAATAGAGAACAAACAGAAATAATCAAAATTATTTATGGTTGGTCATATGTAGATTGTGCAGAGCTCTGGGAGGAGCAGAGAAAGTTGAGATAGAATGGGGAAACCATTCTCTTTCTAACAGAGTTAAGGAGGTAGTCCAGGCCATGATAAGCTTCATTAAAACTGAAGGACCTAAAGGCTGGGATGATCCATGGAGCTAGTGTAACAACTAACAAGCTCCTTCTCTTCTGCTTTTCTCTTGTCTTCACTTACTTTGTGTTGCCGTTTCCATGTCTATTGATTCCATTTTATGCTTTTTTTTTTATGTATACCCATTTGTAGTAATTCTTTATGAGTTGCCTCTCGTATTAATTAATTTTTCTGTTGTGAAAAAACATAGTTTTGGTGTACTTAAAGAGTCGTTACCTGTTATTTATTGATTACTACACCAGACCAGAATATACATGTGCAATTTAATGTATGTTGATTATGACTAGATTGAATCAGATTAGGAGCAGACGAGCAGTATATTATTTGCATTTTGAGGAATTTCCATCCACACCTGGGATCATGACTTTGTAACCAAAACAAATTGATGGAATTGAAGTATTGAACCAATAATTGACTGGAAGAATTAAACGTGTGACCAAGTGTACAAATGAACATGGAAAATCCCTCTCCTTGCGTTGAGCCTTTTCAGGTTCACATGCAACTAAAATGAAAGATCCATTCCCATATTATCAAAGGACTAGTCCATTTTACTTCAATTTGTTATACTATATGACATTATATTATATTCCAATCTTTTCAAGGCTTTGTTGAAAATGGGAGGCAAAGTTCTCTTTCACAACCTTTGATAAAAAGGAAGTTGGAGATATTGGCAAGTACTTTTTTATAAACTAATGCTAATCATAATCTACGTACCACATTTCTTCACCTTGTTGTCATCTTTCACCTCACTATTCTTGATATTGAATATGGGATTTCAATAATGAATTCAATCCTTGTATAGTGGGGCACAAGTGTTTCAAGGTAGGTAAGTGAATAAGCAAAAAAAATTATATGTGTAGCCTACTTGTACGTGGGTGTGTACATCCAATCATAAGATGCCACGTGTCTATAAAGTGGTTGGGTAACCGATCAAACCTACTAGGGTTAACTAAACCCATACATAGGTTATATTATTATTGTCACATGGCATTTTGTGATTGGGTGTACACACCCACACACAAGTAGACTACACATATAAAATTCTCTGGTGAATAAGTGATGAGTGATGACTTGATTGGCTTCAGAATGCCCATTTTCATCTCAAATCTACACTCCACATCTGCCATTCTATTCACCTTGGAATTTAGTCAAATTATAGTGGAGTAATATTTTCTAATGATTACAAATCCCATCAATAATCACTAATTTTAAAGTAAGTATAGTATATATGTAGGGTCAAAAATCTAAATGCTAATCTTAGCTTATTTAAAGTCACAGGATCAAACATCTACAATAATTGTAAAATCAAAATTTAATTAAATTGCCTTCAAATGAAATGCCCATCATGACATGAGAAAACTGAGGACCACATGATCGTTTGATCGAACAACACCGTTATCTTATCAAAAAGAACATAAACACGTGGCTACAGTTGGAGTTGTTCTGTTCTTTATTTCCTTGTAACAAGTAACAACATAAATGCCCCGCACATTAATTTCTGACCAATACACCTAAAACCGCGTGTCGGTGTTCTACTGTTCTTCTGTTCTTTCTTGGACAAAAGCCAGTAATTCTAACATTCTTTCTCAGGTCATTTTCGTCATTTAATTACACCAAAATCTTCTGGTGCAAAATTGCTGTTTTTTCTTCTCTTCCAAACATTTTGGTTATTCAAAAAGTTTCCATGTTTCTGCAAACATTTCTAACTTCATTGAAGCTTCTTCATCTTTAGAGTCACAGAGTTGAATTTTGAGTGTGTTATGAGCTGGAGTTGTTTTCATTTTTGTAGATAAAGTTGTAGTACACCACTTTTTCTATAAATTTCGGAGATTATTATGTTTGGAACACATTAAAGAGTAGTTAAGACAAACTTTCTCGAAAGTTTACATGTTTTCTACATTAAAATTAATGTGAACAATAAAGGGGAGTAGTTAAGTTACACCTCAACATCTCAAGGCATAAGCTTTTCTCACTTTGAAGCAAATAACCAGAGTAAGTTCTATATATCTCCAAATTTTCTGGAAATTTTGATATATAATTCATTTTATTTAGATACCAACTGTTTGTATTTTGATTATAATGTTTCAGATGCCAGAGAAAGGATCATCAAACTCCTTTTCTTTATATATGTCTCGGTCAAATTCATGGTTTAGTACGAGGTTTTCGATCTTAACACTTGCTATTTTTCTTGCAATGTTGATGATTTGGAGTATTGATGGGAGTACTATTAGGAATAGTGTTCAAGTATGGCGAAATGGGCGAGATTATATTGCTTTATTAAAACTTCATAAACAAGTTAATGTTACTCATAATGCATCTCCCTTATCTATTAATGAGACCCAGTTTGCGCTGAATTTTACCCAAGACAACTCTTCCTTGTTAGTGAATTATACTCAAATTGAGCCTGTTTCTTCTGTTGTTTTGAATCCCATTGTTAAAGATTCCGATGAGCTCAATGTGAATTGGATTTTAGGTGAATTAGAGCCAAACTTTTCGTCGAATTTACTTTCTAGATGGTTAGCTCCTGGTGGTGAACCTTGTCGTGATTCTAAGACAGTTGAGATTACAATCCCAACCCTAGACGATCAGAGTTCGAAGGTATTGCCTACTGGAGAAGTTCATGAGATTGTTTTTCAAGCTTTAGATGAGTCTGGGAATCGTCGTTGCAATGGTGGGGACTACTTTGAGATTGATCTCTCAGGTGAGTCGTGGAAATCTCGCCCACCAATTAAAGATTTTGGGGATGGATCTTACTCTATTAAACTTCAAGTTCATCCAGATTTTGCTGGAGAATACAACTTAACAATAGTCCTTCTCTTTCGACATTTTGAGGGGCTCAGGTTCTCGCCAGAACGATTCGTCTTTTGGAAAGAACTACGTCAAATTCCACTTACATTCTACAAAAGTACAGCTCAGCTACCTGAATTGCCTATTTGCCAGAAGGCTGACTTTCTCCGAGATGTTTGGTCAGGTAGATGGACTCGGCATGGCAAGAATGATGATTGCGAAATTGATAATGATGGTCGCTACCGATGCCTAGAGGCTGATTTTCCTTGCCAGAAGCCGTGGTGTAATGGATCAATAGGATCATTAGAGAGTAATGGTTGGGTTTATTCTACTCATTGTTCATTTAAGATATTCTCCTTCGATTCTGCTTGGGAATGCTTGCAAAATCGATGGATATTCTTCTGGGGTGATTCTAACCATGTTGATTCTATCCGAAACCTCCTTAATTTTGTCCTTGGATTGCCTGAAATCCCATCAGTCCCCAGACGATTTGATCTGAACTTCACGAATCCAAGCAATAAATCTCAAAATGTTCGAATCACAAGCATTTTCAATGGACATTGGAATTCAACTCTGAACTATCAAGGCTTGAACTCCCTTCAAAATGAGGAGTTCCGTAATCTGATAATGAAGTATTTCTCAGAAGAAACGGTGCCTGATACAATAATCATGAATTCAGGACTACATGATGGCGTATTCTGGAAAACTGTAAGAAAATTCATCAAAGGAGCAGAGTTTGCCAGCAAATTTTGGGAGGAAGTTATTGATTCAGTGAAGCAAAGAGGACTGCAACCTCCACAATTACTATATCGAACTACTATCGCTACTGGTGGATATGCAAGGAGCTTAGCATTCAATCCAAACAAAATGGAGGTGTACAACGGAGTAGTTTTGGATAAATTGAAGGCTGCTGGTATTCTATCCGGTGTCATTGATGACTTTGACATGACATTCCCATGGCATTATGATAACAGGTGCAATGATGGAGTGCACTATGGAAGAGCACCGGCTAAGGCAAGATGGAGGGATGGTAAAATTGGGCATCAGTATTTTGTTGATCTCATGCTTGGACATGTCCTTCTTAATGCCCTTTGTGCAAGAAAGTGATGGTGGTTGGTAACTTCAATGGTTTGATCTGTGGTACAAAATTTTGGAATCATTTCATTCCAATGCCTAGCTGAAGCCAATTGGAATTTCCAAAGCAGCGCATCGATCATTGTTGATATCTGATAGAACCTCAATATAGACCAAGCTCAGTGCTTTAGATTAATTTGGTGAAGGCATTTTTGACAAGGTTTAAAGGGTTGAAAATCAGATATGTTGGCAGTGATATGCATAGATCAGAGCACTGGAATTTTGAAGCAGGTATATATATATATGGCGGCTTTAGTATGGAGAAAATGGAAGAAGTGAGTCCTGGGAATTCTTTATTTGTTTATTAAATTTGTAATAAATTGTAATGTTGTAGTGTCATTGCTTTAAGCAGCTCACAGTCAGTTAGTGTATCATGGATTTCATTTCATGGTGTGAGTATGTGTATATGAATATGTTATGCATAATTCATAGTTAAAGTAAAAAAACAGAATTTTGTATGTGTATATCAATAGATTTGACCTTGACCAGGTTTGTTTTGGTTACTCTTCTCTAGAGAATATTAACAAATTTTGTGAACAAATAATTTAGTGGACTAGGGAACAGATTACTCTTTCAAAACCCAACAAATAAGTCTAAAAAAAAGAGTTGTATTTACTCTTCTCTAAAGAATATTAACAAACTTTTCCTTAGATTCGAATCTGGAATTCTGAAATCTGAAATGAACGGAAAATACTTTGAAGGAACCATCTCGATCAAAGCTTTGATAGAAGCTTGTTAAGTGTTTTAGAGCATTCCCAATGGTAGGTTTTAGCACACTTTTAGTTAACTTTTAGTGAAAACACTTGCCAATGGTAGCTTTTAACACACTTTTCAAGCAAAACACTTTTAACTCCTTGGCAAATTTGCCAAGGAGTTAAAAGTGGCACGTAGGAATTCATCCGCCACAATTAGTGCGGTATGGACTCATCTAAAAGAAGATCCATCCGCCACAATGAGTGCGGTATGGATCCATACCCCACATAGATTGCGGTTTCAATAATCTACCATTGGAAACACTAAAACCCTTTTTTCACTAAAACCATTGAAAACCCCAAAATTCCTTAAAACCATCCTATGTGGCACCACTAAAAGTGTTTTACCATTGGGAATTCTCTTACATGGGCATTACTTTGAAGGAACGAGACTGATAGAACCCTCTCCAAAGACAACCACGTATATGAGTTTTAAGTGAGATATAATGTGCAATTAAAAGGGGGGCCCACATTTTTTAATTTCTACAAATTTGTATTAATTTTAAGGGTAGATGTGGAATTTGAGATAATATTAACGTTAATAATTTATTGGAAAACAAGAAAACCCAAAATCAAATAAAAATCTCTTATTTACCAAATATATATATATATATTCAAAATATAAAATATGAATCTTTTGATTTTTTTTTTTTAGGGAAAATTAGACTTAACCCCCCTATTTTATCCATGTTTTGAATAAACCCCTCCGTTTGTCCAAGTTTTGACTTTACCCCCTCTCCGGCAACACCCGTTCAAGTTGCACCTATTTATACTTTTTTCTTCCTAAAATACCCCTCTCTTGTTCTTTTGGAGGGGTCAAGTCTAAGAAAAAAGTGGGGTATTTTAGGAAGAAAAAATGCAAATAGGTGTTAACTTGGATTGAAACTGACGGAACGGGGGTAAAATCCAAACTTGGACAAATGGGAGAGTTTATTCAAACGTGGAGAAAATAGGGGGGTTAAGTCAAAATTTTCCTTTTTCTATTTAGTCAAAAACAAAATTGAAAAAAATTATACTAGATTTCTATGTTGTTGGATCACAACAAAATCCTCTAATGTTCATAAATAACAATATAAAATCAATTAAATCAACCAAAAAAATTCAAAATTTAAAAACTATGAGATCATATTCAGATCTGAGTTTGGGTTTTTGTTCTATCTAAATATTTTTTAATTGTTTCTTACTTAATTTTGAATATCTCACCACTAACCAGATTAATTCAGATTATGTAAAACCTTAAAAATCTATTTAATATTTATATGGATCATTAAATTAAAATTTTGGGTGAAAAAAATCTGCTGAAAAAAAAATAGGGAAATCAGTTTATGGCTTTTATTATTATTAAATAAAATAGAAGAATTAAAATTTTGGAAAGAGTAAAACGAAGAAACAAATTATTTTTTGTTTTTACAATTTTTAATAAATAAAACAAAGAGAATTGAAAGGTGTGTTCTATCAAGATTTCGATGGAAGTGGGTTCCTTCAAAGTATTTTTCTTATGTACTAAATCATGATTGTGTTGTGCATATTGTTGTCAATTGATCTCTTTTTCAATAAACACATCCCCATAAATTTTTCAAATCCTAATAAACTAAAAGCTTGTTTTAACTGATCCATAATGTTAGAGAGAGAGAGTGAGAGATTGGTAATAGTGGATAATGGTTTTGAGAGAGAGAGAGAGAGGAAGAGAGATTAACGAGAGTAGTGAAGAAGGAATTAGCTAGCTTCTGATTACAATTAAGTTGTAAGTACTCCAAAACGAAGTGAAGAAGGAATTTGTTTCGGATTACAAGTTGAAGTCTATCTATTTTTCAGACTTCAGTTAGTTTAACCATATATAATCCTAACCATAATAACCACATTATTACATGCACTCGGGATATTGTCACAAACAAAACTTTATCTCTACGAATTGCTTATAACTCATGTGCTGAAGTCTTTTAATTTCCTACCAGAAATAACCTCAAAGAATTATTTTTATTCTCTTAACATCACAAAACAATGAACTATATAATAAGGGTAAAATTGTTGTTTTGATATCTAATATCATATATATGGGTTATTACCATATATAATAGGTGAAAAATTTAAAAGCAAGTGTATTCCAATCGTTCATTTTGATCGTCTTCATCTCTTCCATACTCTCTCATATATTCTCCAAAAATCAAAAGAGATTTCATAATTTCCTTTCAAAATGTGGTTCATCTTTCTTTGATCGCCACTAATTTTTTAAAGTATGCAAGATATTTTAATCTTATACTGATCTTTGGTTATATATGTAATTATTATTATACTCATTTTCAATTAGGTGTACGTCATTAAAGTGAAGTGATTGTTGTACGTATTTGGTTATTCTTCAATTTGTTTTGGAATGAACTCCATTTTAAATTTTCAGAAATCGATAAATTTTTATCTGAGGGTTACAAACACAATTCTCTTGAAAATTGGGGTTTATATTGTTTACCAAATAGGGTTTCTCTTCACATGTTGTATTTGGTTTGTTTTCAATATTTGTTAATTTGTTTTGGGATTTTTAATTTTCAAACATAACAATATACAAGTTCATTTTCTCTTTTCCCATTCAACACTCGTCAAATTTTGTTTTTGACTGAATAGAAATAAAAAAATCCAAAAGATTCATATCTCAAGTTTTGAATATATTTTTTTTGTAAAGAGATTTTTTTTTTTTTTTTGGTAAATAAGAGATTTTTATTCGATTTTGGGTTTTCTTGTTTTCCAATAAATTATTAACGTTAAAATTATCTCAAATTCCACATCTACTCTTAGAGTTAATACAAATGTGTAGGAATTAAGAAATGTGCGCCCACTTTTAATTGCACATTTATATCTCACTTAAAACTCATATGCGTGGTTGCCTTTGGAGAGGGTTCTATCAATGTCTCGATGGAGACTGGTTCCTTCAAAGTAATGCCCGATACATAATGTTGTATGGCAAGGTGTGCCATCAAGGGCTTTGTGGTGGCCAATCATATATGGTAGTAGGAGCAAGCAACTAGCTCTTCATAATCAAAACGTATTTCGGGCTAGTAAAAAATGTAGTATTAAATCTTTATTTCTCATCTAGCTACCTTTTATTTATTTCTTTCTTTTAATTATTTTATAATTTTATTTCAAAATACATCTCATGATTATGCATGACATTAACTCTTTTATTTTGAGGTTAGTTCTTTTTGTTGTTGTTGTTTTATCAGTCTCTTCATTCATTGGTAAACTTCTTTTTCATATACTTCTTCTCAACAAAAACTTTATTAAAATTAACTTGGATCGAAATGAATAATTTCAATAACATTGTTGGGATATTTGGGTTTGGACATGAAAACAACATATCTGTATGGCAGGACATTGTAAACGGGACGGAAGATTGGGATAACTTTCGAAACAACAATCATGATATTATCGAAGAAGCAATATGGAAAGGCCTTCCTGCTGATTACATCGGGTTTTTATGGCCCATCATATCTGGTAGTAGGACTATGGTACTGAATTTTGAAGGTGTCTATGAGGTTAGATAAAGTCTTTTTACCAAGCCTTTCTGCTGTAAAATTCAACATGACAAAGTTAATGACGAAAATTAACATATAAATAATGTGAAGAAAATATACACGTGTGTGTTAGAGTGGGGAAGTGTTTGCGTACATGTATACACATCAATACATTTATTAGCCAATGTGTGCTCGTCAATGTGCGCTCATGTGTACATGCGTGAACAAGAAAGAATGTGTAAAAGCATTCCCAATGGTAGGTTTTAAATCACTTTTAGAAACTTTTAGTGAAAAACTCTCGTCAAAGGTAGTTTTTAACACTTTTCAAGCAAAACACTTTTAACTCCTTGGAACATATAGGATCTTTTAACTAGTGTTATTTTAAACCAACCATTGGAAGCTCTAAAACTACTAAAACCAATGCCAATGCTAAAAGTGCCACCTAGGCTTTTATAAAAAAAAAGTTAGGTGACACATCAACATTGGCGGTAGGTTTTAACCTTAAGACTTACAGATGGGTTTTAGGGGAGTCAACGCAGTTATGCAAAAACTTAACCTGTCGGATACCTAACTGCCACAATTTGTGGCGGATAACACTAATTGCCACAATTTGTGGTGGATAAATTATCAGCAGATAGTTCTAACTGCCACAGTTTCTGGCGGATAAGCCCATCCGCAACAGTTTTTTGCGAATAACCTATACCTTGTCAGTGTTGTCAGTTTTTGGCGAATAACTTATACACACCCACTTAAAACTGACAACATTAAAACCTCCTTAAAAGTGCATATTGCTCGATTTGAGGCTTCACTAGACTAGCGATTTCTAGACCTGTTACATCATTTTTTGAGTATGAGTTTTACGTCTATTCTATATGCTTTGCGGTGGGTTTTTTTGAGTATGGATTTTACATCTACTGTGTATACTTTGCGGTGGTTCTTGATGCTTCTTTTGGGGTATTTTCCCGAGGCTTTAGTATGTCTGGTTTACGATATCATTCTGTTTGAGGTTAGTTTTTTTGATTTTATAAATTTATAATATATATTTTTTAATTTTTTTCTTTTTCAAGTTCTAATTCTTTTTCTGTAGTAGGAGTTTGACTTGTTTGATGGAATATTCGTTTAACTAGTCGTTCACTTGTTCACCTAAGCATTTGCATTGTCCACCACTGACCCCTCCACCTTCAAGTCACAGAGTATCCAACAAAGAGCCGTGATGTGTCCTAACATGGTGGCAAGAATTATTAATATATATTTTTTATCCAATATTAAAATATATAAAGGATATAGTTGATGTAGTAATTTCATATTCCACTTCCATGATATTTAACAAACACCTGCTAGCTCAGTTGGTTTGCTATCCCTCTCAAACACTCCCACGAGTGAGAGGTTGTGAGTTCAATTCCCATCAACAGTGTTTGGGGGAATTTCTCATGTAATTCTTAGGTGGGTCAACCTTCGGGCCTGGTTCGAGATTAGGAGGCCCATGCTCTTATGATGATGATTTGTGGTAAGGTATTCTCCCATGATGATGATGTGGCTAGGTATTCTTCAGCGAAAGCAAGTCCCTGAGTAGCAAAATTGCTCGAGTTGCAAGGTGGCGGTGTGGACACTTAGGTAGTAGCATCAGTAGCCTTCGGGCCTTGTCTTTGTAAGCCCTTTGGGCCCTGTCATTGTAAGCCTTCGGGCCATGATTAATATAAAAAATATATATATATATATATATTCCACCTCCATGATAGTGGACTACTACAAGCCATTTGTCTTCTGATAAAAATTTCTCTTTCTTCTTCTTTTCATTTTTCTTCTCAAGAACCCTGCTAAAACCTTCAGTCCAATTGGGAAGATTATTATGCTTCATCTAATTACTCATTGTCTTTTCCCTTATTTTTTATATTTTTAGAAATTGATATTTACTTGAGATTCCCCAGGGTTCATAGTTTAGAGCAATATGCAATCATGCATAGGTCTGAGGGTTTCTATCTGGAATGAATGATTTATATTTTGATTTTAATGTACAAAAATGAAATCAATAGTTTTTTGTTGTGTTTACAAATTGAAACCAACCATTTACAGCAATGACTAGAGGCCTAACAGCTAGTCTAAACACAATATAACTTGAACTTCAAAATACTACAATCAGATGAACAAATTAACATCGTATCATCCTATGCCAGAGTTTACAGAACAAGGCGGTCTGATCTTTGGCCGCATAATCTACCAGAGTTCATCCTTCACATCTTCAAGCATTGAGACAAAGAAATGTTTCGGAGCTGTGCAGAACTAGATTTCTTCTTTATTTTGGTTATCTTTAACAACTTCCCTTTCTTTGATCTTGTGTCAGTTACTGAGACCAAGTCAGAGAACTACAGTTAGATAACATTAAGGTTAGCTACTTCATTGGGACCAATAAAGGTTGAGTAAACAAAAGTAAATATTCAAGTTAAGCTAGATTTTCCTTAAAAAGTAATACTACTATGTGTTGGTACATAATAATTTAATAACTAGGCATGGAATCTTACTGTACAATGCCGAGTATCTCTTGGTGCAATTCACAAGAAATGTCTTAAGAAATAACCATAATTTTCAAGTGAATGGGCCTGTGGCTCAATGTTAGCACCCCTCTCACAAAGTGGAGAGGTTGTAGGTTCGACACGGATCTACTGAGTCGTCTGAGTTGACAACAAAAATAGCTTGAGGCTTTGAACATATTTTGCCAATTTAAGTAAGATGACTTGGTATTGAACAAACCATACAAGAAAAAGTTACCTCACACAGGCCATGCAACAACAGTCTGTGAAATGGTTCTTGAACATGTAACACAAGCCATGCCACCTTCTTCAGTCTCCTTCATAAATTCCCGTTGATAATCCTGATGAGAAACAGAAAGTGTGGCTCTAATGTTCAAATCAGATCAGATGATGGCATTGTTTATTTCTTGGAATATCAAATGCCAGGCATTCAACACATCCATTTTTTTCAGTATCCACAAGGGTTTTTTTTTTTTCTTTTTCGAGCTTCAAATCTTCAATCATGCAAGCCTGCCACCATAAAAAAAATGTAAAGTAAATAAAGAGTGAATCAAAATGTTTTCCTTCTTGGTTACTAAAAAATTCAATCCACAAGTGAATAGACTACTAGTTAATTCGAAACCACATTTACACATGAGCAATTTAAGGGAAGTTTCTCTGGAACAAAAAAAAAAAAGGTATTTTGCGCAGCAACATAAAGCAGTTTTCATTCAGCCCATACAACTATACAAGTGAGGACCAGGAGCTAAGCATTTAAAATTAACAACTTAAGGCTGGAAGGAATAGTTTCTTTCGACCACAACTAAAACTTAGCAAATGCTTTGCATACAATTTAGCATTCATCTATGATTCAATTAAATGCCCGGATAGCTACATGTACAATGGAATACAAAAGGTTCAGAAAACAGAGGACTTTCAACTTTGTTTTCCACAAGAAAATTAACAAAACTCTATATCCATCATCCATGCCAATAATTCCAAAAGAATATATAAGAAAAGAAAACAGTCCATTTTCCACAGCAATATTATGGTGGCAGTATTTTATTCACTTAGCTTTGGCCGTGTCGAAGAAATCTCAACATATTCAGCATTCTCCCAGAAGAAAAAGAAACAAACTTCTTTGTCCATGTCGACAGTCCTAAAAGAATCCCATTATGTCATTCTCCCACATTTGTTATGCAAAATGGCAACAATGGTACACTCTCACCTGCAAGAACAAATTAATCAGTAAATTCAAAGAAACATCTTATTCTTAAAAGATGGTAATCTGTTTAAGAAATATGTTCAAACACAATATTCGTATGTAGGCAGATATATTAAGAAATGAAAAGATGAACTGATCATGAGATAATTTAACATATCCAAGTCAGCAAGTGACACAGAGTCACAGACCATTAAGAATGGCAAAAATCTTTATGGTGCAAGAATTAATTTATGGTGCAAATCACTAGCCATGGTGGTGGAGCAAAGAGCCCTCTGATTTCCTCTACATCCAAACAAGGGACAAGTTCGACCAACAGACGGTCATTTAACCATCTACGAGATAGCCGATTGCTAACCTGTAATAAGCAAATAGGTCAACTGCATATAATTAACTTAATTTCATATATGACTATCAGCAATGTCTATCAGTTTTATTATATCAACTAGATTTTTTTTTTTTTTTGATAAGTGAAATTTTATTGAAATAGGCAAAGTGCCTTAAAAAATACAGAATGAAGCATCACTGTACATACACAGTGATCCAACCCCAAATTTACGCCATTGGCACAGTGAGTCCTCTCACTAGATAGGCCATGCTACACAAACAAACTGAAGAATAACACATTTACTGATGAGTAATGTGCTTCAGGCCACCAATTATCTCCATCAGGCATCATAATCTCAACCTTAACATTCAATAATCAATAACAACACATATGGTGTGTTCTGTTGGTAGATACAATATAGATTTACTCGACATCATATTCCATCCTTCAATTTTTAAGGAATCTGGGAAATTGCTGATACACAAAAGATGAGATATCCATGTCCATACTTTTTTCGTGTTATCAAACCCGGCCCGGCGGGTTGACCCGGGAAATCGTATTTACATATAACTCAGTTGTAAACCACTAAAACCGGCCGAGTTTTACTGGTTTTGTCAAACCCAGTAACCCAAAAAACCGGTTCAACTTTGAAATTAATGTTTATTAATTAAAAAAGATTTAGTTGGACTGGGAAATTGCTAATACAGATTTACTCGACACCATATTCCATCCTTCAATTTCTAAGGAATATGGGAAATTGCTAATACACAAAAGATGAGATATCCATGTCCATACTTTTTTCGTGTTATCAAACTCGGGAAACCGTTTTTACATATAACCCAGTTGTGAACCACTAAAATCGGCCGGGTTTTATTGGGTTTGACCCAAAAAACCGGTTCAACTTTGAAATTAATTAATATAACCCAGTTGTGAACCACTAAAACCGGCCGGGTTTTACTGGGTTTGACCCAAAAAACCGGTTCAACTTTGAAATTAATGTTTTTTAATTAAAAAAGATTTAGTTGGACTTGAACCCACGACCTAAAGTACACAAACCCATGTGTATACCAAAGTACTCGTAATACTTTATAATAAATTATGTTTATATTTAATACAAACATATTACAAAAATTTAAACATTAAAATTTAACAATATATTTAACCTTACTAATATTGGACTGGTTCGACCAGTGATCCAGTGGTCGAACCATTAACCCAGTGATCCAGTGCCTTCAGGTGTCCGGGTTAGTTCTGTTTTAATTAAGTTGGGTAATTTAGGTATTTTGAAAGATGAGGGTAAATATGTAACTTAAAAGATTTGACTTGGTCAAAAGAAATGGATTGTTTCTTTTAACAGAGTCAAGCAATTAAAGAGGTGGAAAAGGCAAAATTTGAACTAATGGGATGTATTGGCCAAACGTGAGGAACATAAGGGGTGTATTCTCAAAATAAATTAATTATGCATGCCTATGTTCTAGGGTTGTCAATGGATCAGATTAGGGGTGGCAGTTTTTGACACGACCCGCAAACCCGACCCAAACACGACCCGGAAAAACTCGACACGAACACGACCCGCTATCTGATTCGTGTCACAGATGGGTTGACCCGACATAACCCGCTAAGAATATGGGTCGTGTTCAGATTTAACCGGTAACCCAATCGACACGACACAACCCACCACAACTTCTTCTTCTCCGATGAAAAAAAACCCTTTTCCAAACTCAAATCATCTGAGTCTTCTTCTTCCATGATCTCTCAACAAATCATCTTCATCTTATTTTTCCACGAACCTTTGCTATTTGTTCCTACAACAAACCCCACTCCCAATAAAACAAAAATGGTGGCTTTTGTAAACTTACTCTTTGCAAAATAAGAAGAACAGAGAAAAGGAATTTAGACAAACATCTGGTAGTTGGTTGTTTGTTTTTCTTTCAATTCATTAAAACTAATAACAAAACCCATCTTGGTTTTTTTTTCTTTGAAGACAATGGAATTTAAAAATTTTTAGCTAGAAAGTTTAGATTTTTATAGAATTTTGATTGTTTAATGATTTGGGGTTGTTTGATTGATTGAATTTGGGGAATGGGGGAGGTGAAGAAAGATGAATTTTTTGCCAGAGTTCTTGCAAAAAGTTGGGGAAAAGAGTTTGTAGCAGGTGGGATTGGTGGTATCTGGTTATCTCTTTAATTTAATGGTCGGTGTAGTGAAGATTTTTTTTTTTTTTTTTTTTTGGTTTAAAATGGCGTGTCTAACCGTGTCAAGTCATATAACCCGGTACCGACCCGACCCGAACACGACCCGACACGATTTGACATGTTTCATAACCGGGTCATAACTGGGTTGATCTGCTTTAACACGTAACCCGACACTGATCCGACACAGACACGACCCGACATGGCCCATTTGCCACCCCTAGATCAGATGGTTTGGTTTTCTCAATGATCCAAACCGATCCAAATGCCGAACCGATCCGATCCAGTTTTAGAATGGATAATATTGATTGTATACTGAACCAATCCGTTTTTAATAATAGATATCCGATCCATTACGAATGCATTATGTCCTTCAGTAGTTCTCTGCAACATATTGATGGGCATGGACGCATGGTATGGTATATCGTAACATCGTTGGTTGATTTAGTTTTGGTTAACTTAACAGAGGTCAAGTCAACTTGAAGAATTATTATAACTCGTGTCATTCAAAAGGAGAACGGATACAGAAATCAAAACTCAGTAACTGGGTTGCATCTGATCATAACTCCAAAGTAAAACTCTTTCCTCAGATTCTTCGAATCTAAAAAGAAAAAGCTTTTCTTAGAATGGTCGAAATCTAAAAGTGCCACTCTGCACACGGACTTGGACTTTAAAAGGACAAAGTAAAATATTTTCTTTACGCCATTGAAAAACTTCATCTCTGCTTCTGCCAGTGCGTCAAGGAGGTATTACTAATTACTATTACATCCATCTTCACATAATTCTCAGTAAGATTTTTTTCATAATTATGTCTGTGTTTTTCTTGTGAAAAATAAATTTGAAACCAATCGTAATCTCTTCATTCAATATCTCAAATAATAATAATACTTACAATTTATTTATGAATTTAGGAAGTTTATGCAATTGTTAAAATTTGTTCAATTTACTTAGTTTTTGAGCATTCAACTTATAATTTGTTGACTTTTTAGAAAGAATTTAGGGTCTGTTTGATTCGGGGGGGAAAAGAGTTTACCAGGAAATAGATTTACCATGTGCAAATATTCGGGAAATAAAATTTTGATAAAATAGTTATAATGCTACATTGATCATGAATTTTTTTGGAAAATCATTTAAATATGTTTGTAGTGAGAGTTTGACAAAATTGAGCTCCAATTTGTCCCAACATTTTAACTTATCATGTCGTTTTAAATATTTACCGCTTATTTTCCATTTAATCAAACATGGGAAATTGAAATTTCCCGGAAAATCTATTTCCCGGGCTCGAATCAAACAGACCCTTAGTTTATGATAGTTAGGGTTTCTTAGTAGAATTGCTTTCAAACAATTTTAGGTTATACATACATTACATCCGTAGCTTGACTTGGTTGGATCTTGTTCTTTTTCTTTTCCCTTTCCCTTCATCGTCTTCTTCTACTACTTAAATTAATTTTTACAGACCTGTCTCCGACCATATAAACAATAACATTACTCCATCTGTAAACCACAAGAGTTTAAATGCTAGGAAATAAGCTTCCATTAGGTGTCCCTCTGTGTTATCAATCACTTGAATCTTATTCGACACTGCTTTTTACTTGATTGTGATTATATATCTTGGACTTTATTTTCTTATTATGTCGATTGTCTGTCCATGTGTTGTCAATCGGTGGAATTTATTGTTTTCCATCTTGTGTTCCAGGTGTTGCATTTTTCAAATATATAAGTTATAGCTGCTCCTCTTGGTAGTTTCACTTTGTTGTTGCTGTCAATGGATGCCGTAGATCGTTTGAGTTCCTTACATGATGAGATTATACTTTGCATCTTATCATTTTTGTGGGTGAATCATGCTGTTCAAACTAGTGTTTTATCCAAAAGATGGAGATACCTATGGACCTTCAACCCCAAATTGTGTTTCCCTTGTTACCATGATTTCGGACGTGACAAAAACTATGGTTCAGTAATTAATTCTTGCATAAAGCAGTACCAGGCCAATAAACTGCAAAAGTTTTCAATCATACTAAATGTACAGGCAGATGATGCGGCCCTGCGTATGAAGGAATGGTGCGACTTTGCCATAACTAAAAAAGTTGAACAACTACAACTCTTGAATTTTTTTCCTTATCCAAGGGTTTTGTTTAAAGTTCCGGATTACCTTTTTTCATCCCAATCGTTACAATCTTTAACATTATACAAATGTGAGTTGTATTTGCCTTCAGATATCAAATGTTTCGACTCTCTAAAAACACTTTGTCTACATATAGTGACAGCTTTTGATGGAGCAGTTGAGTCACTGCTTTCAAAATGCCACTGCCTTCAAAAGTTGGATTTAATAACTTCTTTCAAATCATGTAATGTTCATATTTCTTTGCCTCAGTTGCAACATCTTTCCATTGACTTTGGTTCAAATTATCATCATTTATCCATCCATGCCCCTAATCTGCGTTTTCTCTATGGACGAGGGTGCATTTCTGATAAGTTGCACATACAGAATTCTCCGTACTTGCATATGGCAACGTTGTTATTTAAAGTTGATAAGAAATTGTCCCAAATGCCTTGTGAACATCTTCATTTCTGGGGGCATACTATGTACAACGTCGCAAACATAAAGGTTTTACATTTAACATGTGATCTACTTAAGGTGTGTTTCTCATTATCAATCTTGTTCTCCTTTTGTCCTCAATTTTTTGTAATTATCTTCATACATATTAGAGTTGTGGAGTGTGTGATAACAAGGTGATCAGTATGTTAGCACACTTCTATTATTATAACATCTATGTAAATATTATTTCACTAGCTATATTAAAATTTCAGTACATCACATAATTTAGGTAGTTTTTCCGCCATTCCGTGTGACCGTCCATCATATCTTACATATGTATTATGTATTGTTTAAATACTATGTTGTTGAGTTTTTTTTTTTTTTTTTGCTGTTGTTGTTGTTGTGCATTGTTTCATTTATTTCCATGTTAAGCTTTTTGAAGGTGTCTATACTTTAAATAACATGGAGTTAAAAGTTAGGTTACGGATTACAATATTGAGATATGAAGAATGACATGCTTCTGCCTTGTGGATGGTTTCATGATCTTGTCTAAATGCTAACATTTTGCAAAGAAAAAATAATGTAGGCTACATAAATAGTGAGTTTTTTTATTGAGGTCATATTGAGATACTCTGGAACTTAGGATATTGAATTTGCATTTTTTCGTGTAAACAATAACTTTTAAATATTAAACTGCTTCGAGTTAGTTGTCGTATTGACCAACAATTAGAATTCTATGCATCATCTTGTTTTAATTGATCTGTTTTCTTTGACTCTGTTTGGTATTTTTGAAGATGATTCACACAGAATATTACTTCAATGGTGGAAGAAGACTTGCCCTCTACAATTTAAAACAACTTCATCTGGAATGCAATGGAGGCTTCGATATTGAATATCCCCTTGTAAGCTTCCTCAGAGACTGCCCTTCCTTGGAGGGGGTCTACATAACTGTAAGTTTCTGGTGTAAGCTCTCTTTCCTTGATGAGCTCAGCTTGGTCCTTTAACTGCTTCAACGGTAGTACCTGCAATGACCACCGGACAACGACCGGTGGATAAAGCTCCAACGATCAAGTCAGTAAGCGGCTAGGTTTAGAGAATAGATTTTAGCAAAGAATGAACAGTTACCTTTAGCGAACCCTAACGTGATCCTTTTATAGCAATACTCACCGCCTTCCTTGAACCGTTGGATCCTCCTTTGCATCCTACGGTTCTATTATCTCCTACGTGTTTCATTCTCCATCACATACTATACAGTGAATGCTTGACAGCCAGACATCACGTGCTTTATCCGTGATCCTCTAGAATGTTCTGAGCTCCGATTGGATACTTCCTAGTTTGCTCTCCTTACTTAACTCCTGTGTCCTCAATACTCCACCTAGCATGGTTTGGTACTTACATCGCCCCTCCTTTGACCGTTATCTATATTTCTTAGATGGCGGCTCAAAGGCTTTTTCTCTGCCTAAATGTAAACTCCTTATGATGACGGAAAAACTGTCATAATTACTTAGTCTATCACCTGCTCCTCACGTGCCTTTGGTTTTGCCTTATCTCTATCTTCCCAGCTACTCATTAATTGCGCATGCTCTCGAGTCCCGAACCTCCTACGCGTGCCTCTTTTGCTCTTACCCAGAAACACTTATGATTTTAACTGCTGTCCTTTCGCTTCCCAATGCTACTGTCTCGTCATTATTTTATTTCTTCCCGCAATACCCCTGGGATTATCCTCATATAAATTTACAACCTTTAGCCTAATTCTTCCATTTGCCTCTCATCTTCTTCACTCTCCTCCTCTGTTTATCTTTCTCTTCAATCTTCATCTTCTCTACGAAATCTCGCACCGTCCGGTCCCCTGAAAGTTCGACTCTCGTCTTTATTTCTTCCTCCGTCAACTAATTCAGGTTATTCTCTTCTCTTTATTCTTGATTTTAATTTTAGCCATTATTAGATCTAGGTTTTCATTTTTCTTCTTCTCGCAATATACTCTGCACTTCGATTGCCGTAAATTTTCAAATTATTTTTCTTCTCTCCTTCCCTCCTCTTAGAGTCACCCTGTATACGCCCCTAATCTTTCTTTCTTTACGATTTTGGTTAGCCTTTTTTTATGGCTTCTTATCAAAATCTGAAAAAGAAAGATTCTTCGAGGAAGACAGTTGAAGGAGGTCAAGGTGATGGCAGAGTTCACCCTTCCCCTTCCAGTTATTACCTCGATTCGTATGTGCCCAGTACCTACCCTTATAGACCCGATTTAGATCTACTCTGTGAGCTATACGACATTCCTGAAGATGTTAAAATTTTCAACTACAAACATGCCCTACGCTTTGCACATCACGAATTTAGCCGCCAAGATGCTATTATGGTGACAGCCCACCAAATAGCTTTTGGTTGTCGGTTTCCTTTTTCTGATTTAGTTCGTGATGTACTTAATTTTTACCAAGTCGCCCCTGGACAATGTATTGGTAACTTTTGGCGTATCTTGCGGGCCCTTGACCAGCTAAACAATGAAGGAACTACCGTTTCCCTTGCTGATATACGTCAATGTTATTATCTTCGGGTTTGCGAAGAAAAATGTGGTCAACCTTATTACTATTTCGTCAAACGCCCCGGCAGGCGATCTATTATCGAAAAATTGCCGGAAAGTGACAAGGAATGGCCTGACTTTCCTATGATTGTCTTTGGTAACTTCGGGGGAAAAGGACCTGGCATTTCTAACCCTTTAAAATATTGGCGGTTTAATCTAGGAGGTTTTTTCCTCACTTTCTCTACTTTGTTCATATATTAACATTCCTAGGATGAAAATTCTTTTGATAGTGTCTGTCTAACTCTTTTATCTGTTTTCTATCCCAGAGGTTCGCGGTGACGGCAAAGCCTTAAGACCCCGCAAAGACGCCCCTTGGGAACCTTTGATAGGATCTGGAGCTGACGCTTATTCCGCCATTCGTGAGCTTACTTCCTCAAAGAAAGACGGTACCCCAATCGTTAAGGATCTTGATCTAGGGGAATACGTCTTACCCGTCTGCTGCCACAAAGATTATCTCAGGGATAAAAAGGGCAGGTCTTCTGCTATTCCTCCTACTTCCCGATCAACCCAAAGGAAGGGTAAAGCTTCTGCTGCTGCCACTACTGAGTTGGAGAGAGAATCTGATGACGGTGGAGATAATATCCCTCTTCAGACGATCCTGACTAAAAAGAGAACCCGTGAACCTCCTTCTGCAGTTTCAGCGCCATCCGAGAAGAAGAAGCAAAAAAGAGTAACTGCCCGACTTCCCCCTTTCTTATCTGCTCTTCGAGTTCAAAAGATTGTCAGGAACTGTAATCGTGATCTTTCTTCTTCCTCAACTGAAAGTTCTGATTTTCAGGCGGTCCAAGGTGAACCAGAGACATTGCCGGAATCTCCCGAAGTTCACCTGGCGCGTTCAAAGCAACACGGTCCTTCCATTCCTAGAGTGAAGAGGGCCAAAATGGCAGAAGCTCCTTCTCAACAACCGGGATCCCCTTCTGATTCCTCCAGCGACTCTCTGGGAGAACCCAGACAACCAAACTTTAGTGGAATCAAGGTTTCCTTTAATCTTGACGAACTTGGGTTTGATGGCGGTCTCCTGTTTGAAGATACCGGCATGGACAATCTCGCCCAACCAGGTTCAACTTCTCATCCTTCATCTTCTCCTCTTAAGGAATTTTCCATGGCTCTCCTTGATCCAAATGAACCCCCTATTATTGGTGCGATGCCTCCACCACTTCCTGTTGATCACGAAATTTTTGATGTTGCTACACTTGTTGCACCTATTCGTGAAGCACCTAGATATACCCGCCATCGTGCTCTTAATCACTCTTCATCTGGATCAGGTGACCAAGCCGCAGATGGCCAGCAATTCTCTCCCACCCTTGATGCTGAAATTAATCCGGCACCAACTGCTGACCAGACTTCTACACCTCCTGCCGGTGTTACTTCCCAAGGTCCTTTTCCGTCTTCAGAGTCTTTACCAGCCCTTGACCCTGACAAGGTTGGCTCCTCTTCTCGCGGTAAAGTACTTGCTGACTCTCCCTCCCCCAAGTCTCCAAGCCAGACTCCGGCCGTTCCCTTTCCCCGTGATCCCTCAGCTTCGGCTTTTGACAATGGGGCAACTGCTTTCGCCACTATCTACAATTCTATTCTTCCTTCTGATCAAGCTAAACTTGATCAGATGAACTTTGGTGAGGACCGAGATACAGTTTTCCGTGGTCTAGCTCTCGTAAGTCTCCCCTCTTCTCTTTTTTTTTTTTTTTTTTTTTTCACTAACTTTTCCATTGAATTGTAGGTTAACGGTCTCGTCGTCAAGTCTTTTTCAAATGCTTCTAGGCTGGAAAAAGAAAAAGAAGATCTTGTAAAAGAGAAGCACGAAGTTACAGTGGATAAGAATCGACTAGTTCGCGAGAAATGGGCTCTTCAAGCCGAGATCGAGCAACTTAAGATTCAACTGAAAGAAACAACCGCGTCTCGTGATGCTGAAATCGAGAAGAATCGGAAAAGGCTTGAGGGTGAACACCGTGAGCGCGTTGCTGCACTTGAGGGTGAGCACCGTAATCACATTGCTGCACTTGAGGATGAGCACCGTGAGCGTATTGCTGCCCTTGATGCTGCTCATGCCACCGTGGTAGCAAGGTTGGAGGGGAAATGGGCTGACAGCTTAGTGAAAATAAATGAACTCGAAGCCTCTCATGATGTTGACTATCAGCAATATCTGGCTGATCTACGAGAGCAAAGAGAAACTCTCCTGGCTGAATACAGTTCAAAATATGAGGAGATGGAGGCGAGATTCAAAGAGGAGCTTGCCATGCAAGTGAAGGCTCAAGTGAAGGAAAATTTAACCGCCATTCTTTCTGCCAAGAAAATGCGGATAACACCTCCTAGCGCCTCCCCCCGAGATCCCTTGCCTTGAGTTGTAATTTGATTAATTTTAAATTTGACGAAAATCTTTCAACATTGTAAACTTTTATAATTGCTATCAATTATTGTTATCTTCTGGTATTGGTTTCTCATGTGTTAACATTAGGCTATACTTCTACTGATCCCGTCGTCACGGTTCAGCAAGTGCAACCCCGTTAACACATTAGCACTATTGCTCTTCTCTTTTAGAGGCATCCCACTGTATTGTCTAAATCAAACTCAATGGGGAAGAAATAATCATATAGAGACTTTAACATTTAGTTAACGGCTTGCCTCGCCAAGTCTACACTTATGTTATTTCCCACCAATCTTAGTTGGGTTTCTTCTATGCCTGACCTTTGGCTTGGTCTCAGACAACAATGCTAGATATATATAACTAGATAAGTTAATAACAACAAAATCTTATATTTTCATTGAAATTCAAACAAATCTAGGTACATACTCTTTTTGCTCTAATACATCTCTGCCTTCTAGGCATAGTATTTCTTTAGATTGCTGATACTCCATGGCTTATCAAGAGGGGTACCGTCTTTGTAGGTTAAGTAGTATGCTCCATTCGCTCCCGTCTTGTCTATCACAAAAGGCCCTTCCCAGTTTGGCTCTAGTTTGGCTGGAGGCGGATTCTGTTTTCTTAACACGAGATCCCCTGGAACTAGGCTTCTTGGCTTGACTCTTTTGTTGTATGTCCTCTCTATTTGACGGTGATAGCCCTCCAATCTGAGCTTGGCGCGCTCCCGGACCTCCTCAGCTAAGACCAGCTCTCTTTCTATTATCTCATTATTCTTCCCTAGATCGACCACCATTCTTCTAGCCGTATGTACCAACATTTCTTGTGGTAACACAGCTTCCATCCCATAAGTGAGGGAGAATGGAGTTGCCCCTGTGGACCTTCTTGGAGTCGTCCGGTATGCCCATAGTACTTCCCAAAGATTCTCATACCATTTTTCTTTTTTATCCTCAAGCTTCTTTTTCAGTACCTCCAGGATGGCCTTGTTTGATGCTTCCGCCTGTCCATTTCCTTGCGGGTGAAATGGTGTTGCGAAGAGTTGCTTTATGTTATAACTTGCCAGAAACTTTTTCAACTCCTCTCCACGGAATTGAGCACCGTTATCTGCTACTATAGCCCTTGGTAAGCCAAACCTGCAGATGATGTTGGTCCAGATAAAATCTTTGACATCAACCTCCCTGATCCTTCGTAAGGGTTCTGCCTCAATCCACTTTGTAAAGTAATCCGTGGCCACAATTAAATATTCTCTTCCCTATGACTTCTCCAGTTTTCCCACGATATCAATTCCCCACATCGAAAAGGGCCACGGATTGCTTATAAAGTGAAGGTTTTCGGCTGGGGTATGTATGAGTCTCCCATGAATCTGACAACCATGACATTTCTTAGCATAGCTGCAACAATCTTTATACATACTTGGCCAGTAATGCCCGTGAATCATTATCCTGTGTGCCATGGCCCGTCCCGGTGAGTGATTGCCGCAACTTCCATTGTGACATTCCGCCATGACTCCTTCTGTCTGGGATGGGTGTACACACTTCAATAACGGTCCAGTTGGTGATCGCCTATACAGGTCTTCCCCTATCATTGCATACCGTTTGGACTGCTCCACAATCGATCTAGCTTTTGCTTTGTCTGACGGAAGAGAACCACCTTTTAAGTGGGTTATTATTGGGTCCATCCAACTTGCTCCCAAGTTCTGAATGATGTTGACAGTCACTTCCTTCACCTCTATCATTGGCTGAGATCTTTGCATGAACGTTATAGTCTTGGTTGCATTCTCTTCTGTTGCCGTTGCTAGGTAAGCCAATACATCCGCATGCCGGTTCTCTCCCCTAAACAGATGTACAATATCAACTTTCGAGAACTTTGCTACACTCCTCTTCAATGCTTCCAAGTACAACATCATCTTCCCAGTCTGAGCTTTATATGTTCCATTGAACTGTTCCACCACCAATTTCGAGTCTGTGAAAACCGTAACCTCCTTTACCTCTAACTTCAGCAATACTTCCAAACCTTTCAGCACCGCCTCGTATTCTGTCTCATTATTGGTAGCCGGAAAGGCTAATTTTTCTGCGATCTCGATCTTAGTGTCCTCTGGTGTTACCACTACTATCCCGATTGCTGATCTTCCTTTATTTACTGACCCATCGGTGAACACCTTCCATCCTTTGACGCTTTTCCACCCGGTATCTTGAACTTCTAGATACTCTAACTGCTCTTCCTCTTGTATTTCTGCACCCTTGATTACATCCTCCACTGGGAAATCTGCCAAGAAATCCGCCAGCACTTGTGATTTTTCCGCCTTCTTGGGCTCATACTGAATGTGATACTTACTCAATGAAACTGCCCATTTCTCCATTCTCCCAGAACGTTCGATTTTTGGCATCACTTGATTGAGAGGGAGGTTTGAAACCACTGTCAGACTATAAGCTTCGAAATAAGGTCTTAATCTTTGAGCTGCAAATAGCAAAGCGAGGGCATACTTTTCCACTCTAGAATACCTTGTCTCTGGTGAAGTCATCTTCTTGCTGAGGAAATAGACTGGGCTCTCCTTTGAGGCCTCCCTTCTGGTCAAGACCGCACTTACTGCGATGTCCGACACTGCTAGGTAAACATAGAGCGTTTCCCCCGGAAATGGCTTTGACAGAACTGGCGGTCTACTCAAGTATTCTTTCAACTTCTGGAAGGCTTCTTCACATTCATCATTCCAAGCAAAAGATAAATTCTTTCTCAAGAGCTTCAAAATTGGCTTGCATTTATCTGTGGATCTTGATATGAATCTTCCTAATGCCGTAATTCGGCCAGCCAGTACTTGCACTTCTTTCTGTGTTCTTGGTGACGCCATGTCCGTGAGTGCCCTGATCTGCTCTTGACTAACCTCTATTCCTCTCTTGGTAACAATGTAACCAAGGAACTTTCCTGACTGAACTCCAAAAGTGCATTTTTCTGGATTAAGCTTCATATTGAATTGACGCAGTGTCCGGAAGGTTTCTCCCAGGTCCTTGAGATGATCCTCCGGCTCTTTGGACTTGACTAACATATCATCAATGTATACCTCTACCGTCTTCCTTAGCTGATCTTCGAACATCCTCTCTACCAGCCTCTGATAAGTAGCTCCTGCATTCTTCAAACCAAATGGCATTTTGGTATAACATAAAGTTTTCTTACCAGCATAGAAGGCCGTTTTCTCCTGATCTGGACCATATAGAGGAATCTGATTGTAGCCGGAATAGCCATCCATGAATGATAGTAACCCAAAGCCTGCTGTTCTGTCCACTAGCTCATCCACCCTTGGCATGACGTATCTATCTTTTGGACATGCTTTGTTTAAGTTTGTGAAGTCTATACAGATCCGAACCTTTCCGTTTTTCTTTGGAACCGCCACTATGTTAGATACCCACTCTGGATACTGAACTTCTCTTGTTATTCCAGCTAGCTCCATCTTCTCGATCTCTTGTTTTATTGCCTCTGTCAGTGTTGGTTTTACTGTTCTCACTTTCTGCGCAACTGGTTTGAAACTTGGATTGACATTCAATCTGTGACATGCTACGTCTGGATCGATCCCTGTCATATCATTCATAGACCAAGCAAATACATCCATATTATCTTTTAAGAATTGTAAAAGATCAAACCTCACCTTCTCATTCAAGTTGGTTCCCATGTAGGTGATCCTCTGATCCCCTACCTCATTGAGGTTGACGGGCTCCGTTTGTTCTTCTGTCTTTAGCACTTCACGCGGGAACCCGTCACCCTCCTTCTGTCGTTGCTATGCCGGGATAGATGACGGCCCAGCATCTGCTGTGCCATGCCTCATACTTTTCACTGTTGCTATCTTCAAATTCTTGGCCATAGCCTGATTGCTCCTTATCTCATATTGTCCATCTTCAGTTGGAAAACGGATCTTCTGATAGAAACTTGACGGAATTGCCTTCATAAGATGGATCCATTCTCTTCCCAAGATTGCATTATACTCTGTTGGAGCATCTATGACCACAAATCTCGACATGACGGTTCTGGTGTGTGCTGTAACCGGTAAGACTATCTCTCCAACTGGCCGCACTGCTCCCCCATTGAATCCGTAAATGTCTCCAGGTGAATTTGCCAAGCTACCTCTCTCCAGCTTCATTTGATCCAAGCCCCTGGTGAACAGAACATCTACCTCACTTCCACAATCTACTAACACTTTCGTGACATTCCAATTTCCAATGAGTATGGAAATGACCAATGGGTCATTGTGTGGTGTGACTACTCCTTTGAGGTCTTCCTCTGAAAACCCAATCGGCTCACTCTGATGCACTGGTCTGCCATTTCGCATGACTGGAACGGCTCCGACTGTTTGTAAGTCTTCTCTTATCTGCATCACTCTTCTTATCTTCCGCCTGACCTCGTTCAAGGATTCTCTAGCTCCTTCTAAGATCATGTTAACGGTCCCTCTGACTTGAATTTCTGTTTTGTCTTCCTCCTTGTTCTTTTCCACTATGAACTCTCTCAAATGGCCCTCCTCCATCCATTTCCATATCAAGGATTTGAACTCATAACAATCTCCAGTAGGGTGGTTGTAAGTCTGATGATACTCACAGAATGGCTTTCCCCTGACTGTTCTACACCTTATCGACGGCTCCTGGAAGTACTTTCTTCCTCTTATTCTCTTCAAAATTTGATCTAGTGACATTGTGAGCTGCGGTAGCGGTTTCGGTGGTGTCAACTTTCTTGGTGAAGTATCTCTATCCTCCCTCCTTTCTCTTTTGTCGTGACCTCTCGATCCATCTTTGTTCCTTCTAGAGCCGGAATCTCTTGGTGGCGAATCACTTCGTGAGCTAGCTTCTCCTTTCTTTCTTTTTTCCGCCACCGAGTTAACGGATGCCAGTACCACTTTAGGAGCTCTCCGTGAAGCTATGTCCTCTAGCCTGATGTATTTCTCCGTCTTCTGGAAAAGTTCATCCAGAGTCGCCATCCGTGACGACACAATCGAATCATATGCAGGAGACTTCTTATTTATACCTTTCTGAAATGCTACCACAGCTGTTCTTTCATCTACTCCGCCATCTGTTCTCAAAATCTCATTTTTAAAGTTAGTAACAAACTTTCTAAGAGACTCACCTGGAGCTTGTTCCAAATCAAATAGTGACGCTATATCTGCAGCCTGTCTTTTCTGATGAATATAATGCTTGACAAACATTTCACTGAGCTGAGCAAAGCTTGATACACTCCCTGGTGATAAGCTGAGATACCAGTCTATAGCGTTATCCTTCAAGCTGCTAGGGAACAGTCGACACCACATTCCGTCATACTGGCTCCCTTCCCAAGCCGCCATTTTTTGCTTGAAATTATTCAAGTGCTGCACAGGATCAGTTGTTCCATCATACTCATTAAACTTAGGAGGTTGAAACTTACTTGGGAACCCGTGACGGTAGCACACTTCGGCTAATGGCCTCTTGCCCAATCTCTCCAGATCCTGAGTCACCTCCATGTTCTTTCCCTTGTTCTGCGCCCTCATGTCCTCTTGGACCTTGCATATCATATCGAAAAGTCTGGTGTATTGATCTGCCGCCGGGATCTCTTCTTCATTCACCCCTTCCCTTCGACTCCCTTCGCGAGCTCTTACCCCCGATTCTCCTGACCCTTCTTCTTCATTCACTCTTAGGCCCGGAAACCGACGCCTTGTTCCTCCTTCACCTTCTCCTATTAGTACCCTCTCCAATGGTCTCTGATGGTTTTCATTTCTGACTGCTTCATTCTCTCCTTCCTGAAGATTTTGACGATCCATATCTTCCATCCTTCTTATCTGCTCCCTCAGTCTCAAGTTCTCTTCTCTCAATCTGGTTGTATCTTCATCTCCATCTTGGAGATTTTGAGGATGAACAACTTGCGGAACATCTCCAGCTGCTACACCTCCGAGATATGTCGACGATCTAGTTTGTGTTACCATTGCTCTCTACTTTCTCCTTTTAACCTTCTTCTCCAAAACCCTAGATCTGGAAGCAGCAAAGTAGCCCTCCTTCTAGCGCCAAATGTAAGCTCTCTTTCCTTGATGAGCTCAGCTTGGTCCTTTAACTGCTTCAACGGTAGTACCTGCAATGACCACCGGACAACGACCGGTGGATAAAGCTCCAACGATCAAGTCAGTAAGCGGCTAGGTTTAGAGAATAGGTTTTAGCAAAGAATGAACAATTACCTTTAGCGAACCCTAACGTGATCCTTTTATAGCAATACTCACCGCCTTCCTTGAACCGTTGGATCCTCCTTTGCATCCTACGGTTCTATTATCTCCTACGTGTTTCATTCTCCATCACATACTATACAGTGAATGCTTGACAGCCAGACATCACGTGCTTTATCCGTGATCCTCTAGAATGTTCTGAGCTCCGATTGGATACTTCCTAGTTTGCTCTCCTTACTTAACTCCTGTGTCCTCAATACTCCACCTAGCATGGTTTGGTACTTACATCTGGTTTATGTTATTTAATTAAATTCTGTTTTGTATTGTATTGCTCAATATCACTACAAATGTTTGGTAGAAAGTTGAATCACACATCTGTTTTGTTCTAATGCAACAGGATTTATCTCCGTCCACGTCGAAGCTAGTTCTCAATGTAAATCAGTTGGAAGCCCTACTCCTTGATGATGATGATGACGAGGGGAAACTGACTTCTGAATGTGGGGACTTCTTCCTAGATCATCTTAAAGAGGTGAAGTTGACCAAGTTTTCAGGTGACTTGAAAGAAATGGTACTTTTGAAATTTCTTTTGGAAAGGGCAACTATTCTTGATGTATTGCATCTGCAATTGTCTCGAATTGACCAAGAAAGGCAAGAGTTTCTTCTTGAATACATCTTCCGGTTGCCCATTATATCACCTCATGCAAAAATCAAAGTATGTGATGCTTACCGGTCTCCCATCTCTGTAGCCTGAGGAATTTGTCAATTCGCCAGTGAATTTCTATACTCTTATGTTCTTATGTGTAAGCTACATGATATTCGTTTTAGTTGTTATGTAGTAGGAGTAGGGGTGGGCAAAAAAACCAAAAAACCGAAAAACCGAAAATCGAACCGAAAAAACCGAGTCAAAACCGAGTTGATTAAAAACCGGTCAAGACCGGACCGAAACCGAACCGAACTATATAGCTATTGGTCCGGTCTCGGTTCTTGTTTTTATAGAACCGAACCGAAATAAATAAAAAATATTTTTTTTATTAAGAAATTACTAAACTAGACATAGGAAAGTAGAGAAACCTAACTTCATTCCTTGTAATTGGTTGTGGACTTATGGTGGATCCATAGTTGGTTCATTGGTTTTGGACTTTTTTTCTATTTAGTACTTGATTTGGTGTATGTCTTATTTTGTTTAAAGCCCAAAACTTAAGAATAATCATTAATATTGTAGTGGACTAAAAGCCCAATAAAAAAGCCCAAAACCGAGTTTCGGACCGAAATTAGACCGATTGTATTTGGTCCGGTTCGGTCTGGTTACATTCAAATAATTTAGGTCCATGGAACCGAAACCAAACCGATACTTTCAAGTCGGTTTGGTCCCGGTCCTATTACATTTTAGGACCGGATCGGACCGTGCCCACCCCTAAGTAGGAGTTTAACTTGTTTGATGAAATATTCGTTTAACTAGTTGTTCACCTAAGCATTTGCATTGTCCACCACTGACCCCTCCACCTTCAAGTCACAGAGTATCCAACAAAGAGCCGTGATGTGTCCTAACATGGTGGCAATGGGTACATCTTTGTGAATTATTAATATATATTTTTTATTCAATATTAAAATATATAAAGGATATAGTTGTTGATGTAGGAATTTTCATATTCCATGTCCATGATATTTACTTTCTACATGGACTACTACAAGCCATTTGTCTTCTGATAAAAGTTTCTCTTGAAGAAGAAAGAGAAATTGCTAATACACAAAAGATGAGTGTTTCCATAGATAATTCAATATGCTCAGCATATCCATGTCCATACTTTTTTCTTTCAAGAATTTCATGTCCATACGACACACTATTTTTAAGGGAAATAACATAAACAAGTGTCCAAGCTTAGGTTGAGATTCGAACTGGGGACCTGCAGTGTGTGAGGCCCATACTCCTATGTAAAAGTTTGGTGTCAATCAAAAGCCCTATATCTAACTATTTTTAAGGGAAATAACATAAACAAGTGTCCAAGCTTAGGTTGAGATTCGAACTGGGGACCTGCAGTGTGTGAGGCCCATACTCCTATGTAAAAGTTTGGTGTCAATCAAAAGCCCTATATCTAAACTACTTTCTAAGGCGGCTCCTTCCCGAGGTCGTTCACGAGGCCTGACGTGTCTCTCATGTACAGTTTCGATTATACCCCTATCTCTTATACACAGTTCCTATTATACCCCTATCTTTTATAAATAGTTTCGATTATACCCCTACCTCTTATTAAAATTCTGATTATACCCCTATCTCTTATAAATAATTTCGATTATACCCCTACCTCTTATTAAAGTTCCGATTATACCCATATCTCTTATAAACAGTTTCGATTTTATCCCTAAATTTTGATTTTATTTTTATAGTTCCAATTTTACCCCTAAGTTCCGATTTTATTTTCCCACTTCCGATTTTACCCCTAAGTTCTAATTTTATTTCCACATTTTCGATTTTATCTTAATGTATTAAGAGTTGTATACTACAATGAAAAAGGTAAAAAAATAATTTCAAAAAAAGTGGGACCTATTATAATTTATATAAGATAGCGTGTTTATTTCCACAGTTTCGATTTTACCTCTTATGTATTAAGGTTTGTATACTACAATGTAAAGGGCAAAAAAATAATTTCAAAAAAAGTGGAACCTACTATAATTTATATAAGATAATTTCAAAAAAAATGGAACCTACTATAATTTATAAATATAAAAAACCTACAGAGTTTTGTTAAAAAAAAAAAAAAAAAAAACCTGCAAAATATATATATATATTTATAAAGTAGTTATAAACCTAAATAAACATTTAAACAGATTTTTTTTTTTTTTTTAGGCATAAATAAATCTATTATTTTTTGTTCGCACGCATTAGACGTGCACATTCACATAGTAATATATATACAGTCAGTATATATATTGTTATATATCCTACTAGAAAATCATTCCCGCCAAGCTCTCTAGAAAATCATTTTCCTTCTCAATCAACAACATCAAACATGGAAATTGTTATATATCCTACTAAACTACTACGTACTGAATATTATAAATTACTTCAATTAGCAGAAAAAAATCAAATTAAAAGAGAATACATACATGGAAATGATTATATATCCTCACCTACCGTAGTGCGGTTTAAAGAAGAGTACATACATGATACATGGTCCATCCCTCCCAATTGTTAACTTACCAACCAAAAACAAAGTGTACTGTATGTACCCTTCAGCGTGGTTTGAACTTTGAAGAAGAAAGAGTGCATACATGATAGATACATGGTCTTTCTGTTGCTCTCATGAGAACAAGAAGAAGAGAAAGAAGAAATGCAAACAGAACCGTGCAAGCACAGAAATTTGGAAACAGAAGTTTTGTACTCCAGGTGGCTTATAAGCAAGATTGTCACGTATTGATAAGGTTTGTCTTTTGACACGTGGTGGTTTAACATTAGCTAGGGACAATTTACAACTAAACTACTGGATGTACATGATCCATTTCTATGTAGTAACTAGTAACAGAGTACAGTAACAGAGAAAATATATTTCTTGTGATATCAAAGTACGAAAGTAACTAACATGTAACACTAACATATTAATATGCAGTCTCTTCTTCTTCTTCTTCTTCTTTTTGTTGTTGTTGTTTTATCAGTCTCTTCATTCATTGGTAAACTTCTTTTTCATATACTTCTTCTCAACAAAAACTTTATTAAAATTAACTTGGATCGAAATGAATAATTTCAATAACATTGTCCGCATATTTGGGTTTGGACATGAAGACAACATATTTGTATGGCAGGACATTGTAAATGGGACGGAAGATTGGGATAACTTTCGAAACAACAATCATGATATTATCGAAGAAGCAATATGGAAAGGCATTCCTGCTGATTACAGAGGGTTTTTATGGCCCATCATATCTGGTAGTAGGACTATGGTACTGGATTTTGAAGGTGTCTATGAGGTTAGATAAAGTCTTTTTAGTCAATGCTATAGTATAAATTCTAGCCCAACATGCTGCAGTTTTTTTTTAGTTAGGAAATCAACTCTGTTATATATTTAGTGTTTGCTTTTTTTAATTCCATTGAGAAAGAATTCGACTAAGGTGGTTATGCATGTGTTATAAATATATAAATGGAAGAAGAAGATCGCGCGCAGCAGAGTGGAGTACATGTGTAATATATCTTAGTGTTTGTACAAAGTTGCTTTATATATATATATATATATATATATATATATATATATATATATATATATATATATATATATATATATATATATATATATATATATATAGAATGTGCACGCCTAATGCGTGCGAACAAAAAATAATAAATTTATTTATGTCTAATAAAATAGGGGGATTTAGAGATACCCCCCCAAAAAATATGAACTCTTTGAGATACCCCCCAGATTTAAAAACCATTAGAGATACCCCCATTTTTTCATTTGGAGCAGGTCAACCAAGCCATTGACCTATATTTGACCAGTCTTTATATCACTTAGACTAAAATACCCTTCCTTGATTTTAATGGTGATCCTAGTCAGCTACACACTCACCAATTATGCCATATCAGCAAAAACACTTCATTTCACCAAATCTTAAACTTTTCTTAGAGATATCCCCCAAAATTAAACTTTTCTTTGAGATACCCCCCAAAATTGCAGAAAAAGACATGAGTGAAAGATTTTAGTTTAAAGTTCTTCGCCTTTTCTTCTAGATCTGTTAATTGAGTTATTTTCTGGATCTCTGATAATGGCTGGAGAAGAAAGAAGAACAAGGGTTGGAGAAGAAAGAAGAACAAGGGTTGGAGAAGAAAGAAGAAGAGGGGTTGGAGAAGAAGGAAGAACATATAAGATGGGTTGGAGAAGAAGGATGAAGAAGAATGGGTGGAGATTGATCGGTTGGAGAAGAAGGAAGAAGAAAAATGGGTGGAGATTGATGGGTTGGAGAAGAAGGAAGAAGAAGAATGTGTGGAGATTGATTGGTTGGAGAAGAAGGAAAAAGAAGAATGGGTGGAGATTGATGGGTTGGAGAAGAAGGAAGAAGAAAAATGGGTGAAGATTGATGGGTTGGAGAAGAAGGAAGAAGAAAAATGGGTGGAGATTGATGGGTTGGAGAAGAAGGAAGAAGAAAAGATGGGTGGAGATTGATGGGTTGGAGAAGAAGGAAGAAGAAAAGATGGGTGGAGATTGATGGGTTGGAGAAGAAGGAAGAAGAAGAATGGGTGGAGATTGATGGCTAATTATTTGTAACCATTAGATTAGATCTGGTGAAATATTTGATGATGTGGTAGAAATGCATGCTGACTGGGTTGGATGATTAAGACAGAGCTTAAGTTAGGAAAATGGTATTTCAGTCAATATGAAAACAAGTTAGGTCAATGGCTTGGTTGACCGGCTCCAAATGAAAAAATGGGGGGTATCTCTAATGGTTTTTAAATCTGGGGGTATCTCAAAGAGTTCATATTTTTTTGGGGGGTATCTCTAAATCCCCCAATAAAATAAGAAAAAAAAAAAAACATGTTTAAATGTTTATTTGGGTTTATAACTACTTTATAAAATATATATATATATATATATATTTTTTTTTTTTGCAAGTTTTTTTTTTTAACAACTCTGTAGGTTTTTTATATTTATAAATTATAGTAGATTCCATTTTTTTTTGAAATTATCTTATATAAATTATAGTAGGTTCCACTTTTTTTGAAATTATTTTTTTGCCCTTTACATTGTAATATACAAACCTTAATACATAAGGGGTAAAATCGAAACTATGGAAATAAACACGCTATCTTATATAAATTATAATAGATCCCACTTTTTTTAAAATTATTTTTTTACCTTTTTCATTATAGTATACAACTCTTAATACATTAGGATAAAATCGGAAATGTGGAAATAAAATCAGAACTTAGGGGTAAAATCGGAAGTGGAAAAATAAAATTGAAACTTAGGGGTAAAATTGGAACTATGGAAATAAAATCAAAATTTAAGGATAAAATCGGAACTGTTTATAAGAGATAGGGGTATAATCGAAACTTTAATAAGAGGTAGGGGTATAATCGAAACTATTTATAAGAGGTAGGGGTATAATTGGAACTGTTATAAGAGATAGGGGTATAATCGGAATTTTAATAAAAGGTAGGGGTATAATCGTAACTGTGTATAAGAGATAGGGGTATAATCGTAACTGTACATTAGAAACAGGCGTCATGAACGACCTCGGGAAGGAGGCGCTTTAAAAAGTAGTTTAGAAATAAGAGGTAGGGGCATAATCGAAACTATTTATAAGAGGTAGGGGTATAATTGGAACTGTTTATAAGAGATAGGGGTATAATCAGAATTTTAATAAAAGGTAGGGGTATAATCAGAATTTTAATAAAAGGTAGGGGTATAATCAAAACTATTTATAAGAGATAGGGGTATAATCGTAACTGTGTATAAGAAATAGGGGTATAATCGGAATTTTAATAAAATGTAGGGGTATAATCAAAACTATTTATAAGAGATAGGGGTATAATCGTAACTGTGTATAAGAGATAGGGGTATAATCGTAACTGTACATTAGAAACACGTTAGGCGTCATGAACGACCTCGGGAAGGAGGCGCCTTAGAAAGTAGTTTAGAAATAAGAGGTAGGGGCATAATCGAAACTATTTATAAGAGGTAGGGGTATAATTGAAACTGTTTATAAGAGATAGGGGTATAATCGGAATTTTAATAAAAGATAGGGGTATAATCAAAACTATTTATAAGAGATAAGGGTATAATCGTAACTGTGTATAAGAAATAGGGGTATAATCGTAACTGTAAATGAGAAACACGTCAGGCCTCATGAACGAGCTCGGGAAGGAGGCGCCTTAGAAAGTAGTTTAGATATATAAAGTTGAATTATGTGTTATATATATCTGAATGTAAGATTTCTGCCCTGATTAGATTTCTACACCACCAATTTCCACTTATTTAATCTAACTTAAATCAATTTTTTTAATTTTCTTTTGAAGGAGAATAAAGACTAACCTCTACCAGATGGTTTTGACCTAGATGGCGATGTGGGGTCTGTATTATCTACAGACCCATTTTTTCAGTATGGTCCTGGAAGGGCATGCCTGCGTGATGTACTCGCAAGCTATTTGAACTTCAATCCAGCAAAGCAATATGCACAAAATATGAACTTTATAATGGGAAGGTTGGTGAAAGAAACCAGCGAAGTGGATGCATTCTGGCTGTTTCATGCTTTAATGGAAATGCCTGATATTGGTGGCCTTTTACGGTATGTAAAATTTTTAAATTTTTAAATTTATATTATTTCTTAATACCAATCAGTATGCATTAGCAAAGATAATAGACAGTTGGGTAGTTTAATTGATTAACAAAACAACCACAATTTCTGGTGAAAAGGACTTAGAGAAGCCTGGCGTATATTTATAAATGTTTCTGAACTGGTTAAAGAAAAATGCTTATGGAATTAGTTGTTTTGCTAACACAATGGATCAATACCATAGATGACATATAAATATTATTGATAATTGATGATTATGGAATTGGGAATGGAATTTAATTTATTGATTGAATAGGCGATACCTTTCTAATAATGATGCAAACAGGTTGGCAGTGTTTTGATGACTGAGCATTGTACTCGATTTGAGGCTTTATTAGACCAGCGGCTTCCAGACCTGTTACATCATTTTCAGAGTATAGGTTTTATGTCTACTGTGTATACTTTGCGGTGGTTCTCGACGCTTTTTTCTGGGTACTTTCCCGAGGCTTTGGTACGCCGGGTTTATGATATTATTCTGTTTGAGGTTAGTAGTTGTGATTTTATTAATTTATAATTTTTTTTTTTTTTTTTTAAGGTATATTGTTTTTATGTAGGGCAACATTAGACATAGTCTTCAAGGTTGGTTTAGCGTTTTTGGAATCTATTCAAGCACACTTGGTGAGTTTTACATAAAATTATTTACTTTTTATTTATTAACAAAACAAGATTATTTTAGGGTTTAACTTTTTTACAGCTGAAAATTGATGATGTTGTTGTTATGGAAGAAGTAAAAAAGACAGGAGATCTAATAAAAAATGCAGAGATCTGAGACGGATATCTTACTGTCGGGCGTGGGTGCCTAGCCCCCAGTTATAGGACTGGTTCCAGCACCTATTAAAAGCAAAAAAAAATTAGTTAGTTATGTTATTTAACTTAGAAACTTTGATGGTGATTAAAACTTAAAACATTTTATTTATCTTTGATGGTGATTAAAACTTTCATTGGTCGGATTAAAATTTGTGGTGAATAAGAAAAAACATGATGTTAAATAAACATATGAAGGGATCACTTTATGTTGGGCTGAAGCCCTGGTAAAGCCCATGGGCTATCCTTTTTCATTCGTAACACACTTAAACATTACACGTGGCATTATAAGATGTGTTTCACACTCCGCTTAATAAAACTTGCTCTTTCTCTCTCTCTCTTCATTCACAGAAAACGTATATTCCATGAAATAAGAAAGAATGAAGAACAACTTAACTTAGCCAACAAGATTAATTCATCATTCATTAAGCAAAGCAATCAAATCAACAAGTTTTTCTGAAAATTTTCAGACGAGAGAGAGAAGAAGAAAGAAGAAGGGGTGGGTGGGGGGTTTGTTTGTTTGTTTTCGATAGAGATTGTGAATTGGGGAAGAAAAATTAAAATCTGGCAAATCTTGGAGGATTAAGAGCAAGATCATCATTAAAACCAACGATATTAGAGGAAGAAGAAGAAGCTTGTAGGCCTTGGCGTCGTAGATTATTAATGGCGGTCACTTGGGGTGCCGTCTTAAGGATCTCTCTTCTTCTTATCCTTTTGGCTACCATTATTACTGCTCTTATTACTCTCCCCATTGAAAAGGTATGCAATTTCATTAATATGGGGTGTTTCAATTTTTTTATTTTGATCTAATATGCTTGATTATGGTATTATTTAGTCATTTTTAATGAGGGTTTTGGGTAAAAATGATATCGATTCAATTGAACTTATTACTTACTGTCAAGTGTAAAGCATTAAAGCATGATTCTATTGATCCACAAAGAAAATATGATGAGTAGGCAAACCATGACAAGAGGTCACTAATGAAAGGGAAAACAATGAGATTACCTGGATACGTACAAAACAACCTCTTTCCTAAAATCTAGGGAAGTTCAAAGTTCAAACGACGTTCAAAAAGATTAATGGTGCTAACTGAAAGTGACGATCCCGAGTACCACCATTGGTTGGACCAGAGATAACATGCCCCTTAAAAATTTCAAGCGAAGTCCTCTACAAATCAACTCAATTTCCTTTAAATGGTCTGCTTGATGAAGTTGCAGACATTTGCGCTCTTTTTTTAAGTAGTGAATGTTTTCTCACCTTTCTGTATATCAAGAATTGCTAAAATATCTTTGCTTACGCTTCTGCTCTATCCCCACTCCTCCATAGCATTGCAAATGAAGTGGTCTTCGATATTTTATTCTAGGACGAGATAATGCTAGGAGTCACTAGGGGCAAGAGAAGTGAATAGGGACTTCACGAGTACATGTACAATATTTTTTGACATGATATGTTGGGTTTTGATATACAATGGGGACATAAATTTACTGTCAAATTTCTTCTATTTGCCAAGCTGTAGACTTATCGATTCTATGACTTGTATTGGGGTGTTATCCCATATCAACGAATATGAAACCTCAGCTGGACTATTGGATATAATAATAAGTCCATATTCTTTCATTATTGTTGTGTGTTTACTCTTTTCAATTTCGTGTGACCCTTTTTCTGGCCTTCTATCATCATGTACTATATATAATTTCTTTCTGCAGATTTTGAAGGACTTTTTGATATGGATCGATCAAAACCTTGGGCCTTGGGGTCCACTTGTGTTGTAAGTTGATTGCAATACATTTAATATCATGGGCTGAATTGCATGGACTTTCATATGTGCTTAATCTTGAAATTTCCATATTTTCGTGATGTATTTAACGGTGTACTTCATACCTGTGTTCCACCTTATTTAGTTTAGTTATGTCTGTCACTTGCAAACCACATTAGTCCCAGATGTAGTGATGGTAGCACAAGTTTCTCTAGTTTGGTTATACAATAGACTTTGCTGTTCAATTTGTTTGTGTAAAGCTGAAAGGTAATTATCTCGACAAACAGAGGTTTAATGGGCAGTTCACGCATTTCAGAAATATAGGATTTCTTTGTAGATGAAAATTTGGTAATAAATAATTCAGTAAATTGGGGGTTATGTTCCTTGAAATAATAATAAGATGGATTCAAATACCTGGCCACGCAAAATTCCTCCTAAAAGAAAAGGAAGATCTCAACATTTTACTTAGAAGCACAATGACTATTATATAGCTGAATCTTATTTTTATGACTTACAACCATCTTGCTCTCAAAACACCATGTTACACAATTGACATAACTCTAGGTGTGATCTGACTAAAAGACAAACATAAAAAGAAATAATATGTAGGATATGGTTGGAGGTAGCTGAAGCAAGTTCTCATTGTCTATCAGTTTTAATGTGGATACTTTGTGGCTCAGTCATGGTCTATAGAACATTATGTTTATAAAAGACATGCCTTTACAATGGAAAAAAAAAAATGGTCTTTTGTCCCTTTAACTATTGTGTTTGAATCTGTGCAGAGCTGTTGCTTACATCCCTTTAACAGTTCTGGCTGTCCCAGCTTCAGTACTCACTGTAAGCATCTATGTTGTCTTTGATTTAAAGTTGTGTTTGAAATTGCTTTGTTTTTCTCCCATCTTTTAGGGATCAATTCATTAACCATACTTGGTATCTATTCTTAACCTTCCAGCTTGGGGGTGGCTATCTCTTTGGGTTGCCTTTGGGTTTTGTTGCTGATTCAATTGGTGCTACTATTGGGGCCACGGCTGCTTTCCTCCTTGGAAGAACAGTAAGTTTTGACTTGTGAATTTCATCATGTTTATATATATTCAATTGCATATACAAAATTTTTGCTTATGGAATGTAATGGAGTTTATAATTTATGAGATAGCTTTGGTTATGACATGTTTGTGTTTTGGATTGGATATTCCATATAAACATGGATCAAATATTTTGTCTCTTTCTCACTCGGATCAAGAATTTTTCCTTTGTTACCCTAAGTACCACATTCCATATCAATTTCTAGGTTGATTGATCCCTGCTGATGACTTCTACCTTTCTTTTTCTACATGGTTGCACTTTTGATCTACTTTAAATATTTGATCGTGGTGCAGATTGGAAGGTCCTATGTTATATCTAAATTGAAAGACTATCCTCAGTTTCAGGCAGTTGCTATTGCTATTCAGAGATCCGGCTTTAAGGTTTGGATACCTGACACTGACTTCCATACTTCTATCTGTCAACATGACTTGTTTTATTTATTGTTTTTAATATTATCATAGGTAATTACTTTTCGAAACAAAAATGATTATCATTGGGAAAAGTAGTTCTATTAGGCCAAGAGAAGAAATAAAGGAGCTGAGATAGCATCAGAGCACTGGGGAAAAAATAAAATTCAGAACCAAAGCAAGGGAAGACAAAATATACATTATAATAACCCATCCTGCAACTAGACCTGTCAGCTATCCAAACCGATCCAAAACCGATCCGAACCATTATTTATGGTTTTTGGATATCCAAATGAGCGAATGGATCAGATGAAGTGGTTTTCGGATATCCAATTATTTTTTGGTTCGGTTTGGATAATATCATAAAAAAACCGATCCGATCCGATCCATTTCTTCAGAAAAAAAAAAATTTCAATTCAAATCTTCTGTTTGTGAAAAATCCCAATTCGCCTCTTCTTCTCACAACTTATCAATATAAATACATAATTGATTGTTTGGTTGTTAGTAATTGGAATTATAAGCTGTTAATGCTTGCAATTTGATGGTTGGGGTTTGTTGATTCATGAAGAAATTTGAGATTTTCAGAAAAATTAATTTTTTTTTTCGATTCTTGTCAAATTAAGAGTAAGTTCTGCCCCTTTGCACCCATTTGGTGGATTTCTGGATTTAATTATAGTTAAGCAGTTTAATGGAAGCTTTAATAGTTGTCTTGATTAATAAAATTGAAAACCTTCAAGAGGTTTTGAAGACAAAGGAGAATATTATCATTGATGTTTAATGGCGTCGAATCAGAATAGAAGAGAAGTTAGAGAGGTGGATCATGCTTTAGAAGAAATTGATTTTAACGAGTGAACCAAAAGTTGTATTTTTAAATTTGAAATTTTCAAACTTACCTGAAGCAGAGAAGAACCAAAAAAAAAAAAAAAAATTGGAGAAGAAGAGATTTTCAGATCGGATCAGTTTGGATCGGATCGGATAATCCAATACTTGATTGGATCGGTTTGGATAGTAACAGTTTGTATCCATTGTACAATTGGATCGGATTGGTTTGGATAATAGAAATTTGGATTGGTTTGGATCACTAGAAAAACCGAACCGAACTGATCCATTGACAGGCCTACCTGCAACATAATATTTGGGTGCTCATGATATCACTAAAGGTTGAAAACATTAGACCAGTATGTCATGTACTTTATGGTTATATGTTAGCCGCATTTGATTCATAATGATTTGTAACACTGGTAAGGTGTTTTGCTAAGATAATGTCATATCTTAGTTCGAGTGGTTGGGGATTGTATATTTCAGTAAAACATAAGCCATTAAAGTGAGTAATTAGAGTTCAAAATATATTTATTGGTAAAAAGTTATTGCGTCAATAGACGGATTATGGGAAACAAGATAATGAGTCACTTTCGAAGAGAGCTTTCAACAACTATGCTACCCGCCTAGCCCCATCTAAAGTGTGTAGAAAGACGATGGAAAAGTGTTATCGTGCGTCTATATTAATGAGTTTTTGATACAGGTGTCACCTAGAGTCCCATTTCAGTTCCCACTTTTTGGTTGCATAGAAGAAATTGCAATTTTCGAATATTCGATTAAAACATTTTTGCATGGAGTTTATTGTTCTGTGAGTTTATTTTGAGTTAAGAGAATATGTAATAAGAAGTCTGTAATCACCAAGCAAAAAAAAAAAAAAAAGAAGAAGAAGAAGTCTGTAGTCTCTACTACGCGTTTTTTAATGTATCTTACTTTGACACAAGATCTTTAATTCTGTCTTTTCTAACTTAACAGATTGTATTGCTCCTTCGACTTGTTCCTCTACTTCCATTTAACATGTTGAACTACCTATTGTCGGTTACTCCTGTTGGCATAGGGGAGTATATGTTGGCTTCTTGGCTAGGAATGATGGTATGCCCTCCTCCACCCTTTGAATTGTATTCCAATTTTCCACTTATTGTAATTATTTTCAGATTTACTGTTATTGAGTCTTGCATATGTATGCTTTATATTCAAACTGATAGACATATTTGGTATTTATGCTTTATATTCAAACTGATATACAGTACTGTCATGCCTCGTTTATTTCTTATATATTGAATCTTTCATGCTAATTACATTAAATTTACTTGAAAACCAATGCAGTCATCCTTGCATTTGAATTTTTTCTATGGTCTTATGAGTCAGTTTCTAATTGTTGGATTTTTTTTACCGATTATTATTATTAGACTTGATTTTATAAGATCTAGAAGTGGGGCTCCTATCTTTGTTCAAATTACATGCTTTGGCATTTCTTTTTCCCTTACCTGTTTTTGGTGGAAAGCCAATTATGACTTATGAGCGAAGGTTTCAATAGTCGGTCAGATTTGGTTATTTGATGGTGTAACATAAATTGTTGAGCTTTGAGATGCACATACATTTGCTAAAGGTCCTTTCTTCAGCTGATTGCAGTAATATAATAGTTAAAATTGTGGTGTGTGTGTGTGTATACAGCTTCTTATAGTGGAAGTCTTATCGTTGAAAGTTTAGTACTGGTTGGGACTAGAGATAAGCTTGTGTTTGCAAACAATAACCTTTGTTGATAAATTTGGTCTTTAAGAACTAATATACTTACTCATCTTGTTACAGCCAATAACCTTCGCACTGGTCTACGTTGGAACAACTCTTAAGGATCTTTCTGATGTGACACATGGATGGGGTGAAATCTCAACAACTCGATGGGTAAGCATAATATATCTTATTTTTTTGTGAACACAATGATTTTAACAACAATATTTGGAATTCCACATTCCTTTAAATTTACTTTTAAACCTTCTGATACACCTTGGTGAAAGACCATTCTGGGAGATGACTGATGCACCTTATGCAAATGCAAGATTCATGACCAATCTCTTAAAATCTAGTTATCTAGATGGTCTTATAGTTTTATGTGGAATCTTGGAGTTGTGGACAATTGGTCAGGTTCATGTTTGTGCAGGTTTTTTATAAATCGTGGATAAGCTTAAGTGTAGTGTATGATTCTTCCTGAATTTGGATCTGTTATTTTTTACTATTAAACTCTGGTTTGGGGATCTGTAGACACCATGATCACCAGTCTTCTCTTTGTAGGTTGTACTCTGTAAATCTGTGGATTAGGATCCACATAGGTCAAATGCATGCTTTTGAGGGTTCACCAGTGATTCATTTACAGTCACATATAATAAGCTCTGTTGTATTGCACTTCTTGCCATATACGTATGTAGCTTATGTGTAGGTTGGCAGTCAGGTCTGAAGTCTGACTGTTGAGATGCCAATTTATAATATTTCTGATGCTTGCTTCCGCTGCATGTGCAGGTGGTTATCGTATTGGGCCTTCTAGTTTCTGGTAAGTCGCAACTTTGTGCTTATTTTGTCTTGTGTTGTTATACAGCATATACTAGTTGGTAACGTATATAGAGCTCTGAGTGATTAATCCTTCAAGAATTCCAAAGAGAATTGGTTAATTTCTTATAACTAAAAGATGTTTGAGTGTTGTAAACAAAAATAATTGTAGGGGAAATTTGAATAACATATGACAGTGTTATGAATGCATTGACTAATTGACTTGATGACGAGACATGGAAACAACAATAAGTTCTTTTATCCTTGACAAGTTCAATGGATAATAAATTGTACTTGCTGTCACGCATGGATGATTTTATGTGAAGTTAGCACCTTTTGCTTTCTTTTGACACACAGTCCTCATTCTTCACACTTGACACAGTCATTGGCTGAACTTCATGCAGCCACATCCCTACACGTTTTTTGCACTTACTGCATGATGTTAAAGCTGGTAATTCACTTAAGAATCCGCCAGCCCCTGTTTTACCACGTTGGCCTAAAAGCAGAATGTTCTGTGTTAGTAACGGACATGGAGAAATATGATGGGTTTCTCAAGTTTTGTATAGTGGGATGAAATGTAATACTCAAACTCACAAAGAGGACCACCTGTGATTGATAAAAAGGGACTGTATAATGCACCAGACTAGAGACATTTGTCTTAGTGGATGATATTGCAAATATTGACCAAGATTTATTTATTGTTGTCTGCAGTGATTTTGATGGTGTGTGTTACTAAAGTGGCCAAGTCATCTTTGGACAAAGCACTGGCTGAAAATGGAGATATGGCTGCTTTAGACTCCCTGCAGTTACCCTTAACAGCTGATCCATCCTCAGAACTCCACCGGCCTCTTATAATCAAGATAGATTCTCTTGGAGATGATCACGAAAAGTGACACATCACTTCTTTGTATATTCTTGTTCAGCCCTTCTCCTTATAGAAATGTATCTAGGAAAAGAAAAGGTGAGAAAAAAAAAAAAAAAAAAAGCCCATGCTTGACATTATCATAGAGCAGCACTTGGTGCTTGCCATTCTTAATGGATGTAGTAAAACATTTCTTATACACAGTTTTAGATGAAAATGGTTCATTTTACAGTTATAAAAATGTTCTTTGCAATGTAATTTGCTTTGTTTTATTAGCAGCCAGGAAATATAGCAAAACATTGTGCTTTCTTTTGGAGTAAAATCAATGTCTCTTTTTCGTTTAATACAATGACCCGGCCTCCCCTGGCCTCTTCCACTGCCTGGGCTCCCTTTCCTCCCTATGCCAGGCCTACCACACTTTGTGCCTGCAGCGTTTTTGCCAGTGCATTGGGGCATATTGCATGGAATCCGTTCATCTGAATTTGCTCCATTAGCTATCACCAGATTACTGTGTGGTGTGCCATCCACAGGACAGGACAGGAATTTGAATTGCATTGTGTCAGTCACCAATTATACATGCCTGATGATCAGACCGAAACCTAAATAGTAAATACAGTACAGCTATAGTAGTTTGGTTTCTAAAAACACTAACGAGTCCTAATAAAGAAAGATCTCTGATAAGTGATAAAAACGCATTATTTTTAAGTAAAACGCAAATAATAATCTAAACATCAAACCCTAAGTTTGCTTCAATATCTCTCTCCGTAATATATTCTTGTTCTATCAAGAAAGAAAAACTAGTTCACAATTAATGGTGATGATTCAACCTAGTATGGCTTCTGCTGCTGCTGCTGCTGCTGCTTGTAAGAGAAAAGCTGATCAGGTTGAAGAAGAAACAAATAATTTAATGCATGAAGAAGAAGAAGAAGAAGAAGAATCAACAACTAAGTTTACAATCAATAAACGTAGAAGAGTCGATGAAGCTTCTTCTTCATCATCTACTACTGAATATTTTCCAGAGAAACGAAAGATGGATGATTTATGGAAATCTATGTTTCTTGTTGGAACTGAGTGGCATACTATGGAATCTCTTTACAACTGCAACTGGGATTTCTCAAACTTAGAAAATGCATTCGAAGAAGAGAATGGAGGTTTGCTTTATGGGAAAAGAGTCTATCTATTTAGCTATACTGAAGGTCTTACTGACACTATCAATTGCAAAGCGATAAATGTACCTGTGGTTGTTGCTGTTGTGTCTCCCTTTCCGCCTTCTGATAAGATCGCTGTATGTTCAGTTCAACTGGCCACAGAGGAAATCATTTCCATGAAGAAGATGAAAATGGATTGGATTCCTTATGTTCCATTGGCATATAGGGATAAACAAGCATCAGTGGAGTACAGATTGAAGGCCAAGTCTAAAGAGTCGTCCTTGCCGCAGATTTTTGTCTTGAGTTGCACTGAAACTACTGCTGATTTAAGGAATTTGGAGTTAGAGAGTCACAGGAAATATGAGTATTGTGTTCCTTACTACTACAACCCATTGGTAGACAATAATCAGAAAATAAGTACTTGTGTTGACATTGTTTTTCCTGCAGAACCAACACCAGTTTTTTATGAGTATGATTGGGAAGATTATGATCTTGAGATAGTGGTTGATGAATTAGTAGACAGAGAAGAATTATCCGGAGAAGATCAGATTGGTGAATTCAGGAACTTTGTCAGACAAAAGGTCAGGGAAGCAAAAAGAGCTAATCGGGAGGCAGAGGAAGCGAGGAAAAAAGCCATAGAAGAAATGGATGAAGAAACTAAAGCAGCTTATAGTAACATAAAGATCTACAAGATCTACCCTCTGAACACACCAGAGTTTCCTCCACTACCTAACAAGACGCTCCAGATTAATAGGTTTTACGGCAAGGCTGATGAATACATATAGTTGTGAGTTTTGACCTCAGTCCATTGTCAGAACAATTTTGCTGCATTTTGGTATTTTTTGTGTGGATGATTTTTGCATTGTTTAGAAATATTATGGTTTGGAAGAATGACATTATTTGAGTTTAGATGTGACTATACAGTATACATGGTACAACTCAATATATCTAAATTTTAATTAGTGTTTTGTCCTTAAAACGACATCATATACAGTGCAGTGTATAAAACATTTTAGTGAGGGTATCACTGAGCTTGGAGAGGAATATAGTGTTAAATAAAATTATATAGGAGTAGAGAAAAAGCATGGAATTTCAATGATAAAAGTTGAAGCAACATCATGGTTACCTCATCATGAAGCTTGAAAAGTATAGAAAACAATGTCTATATTGGTTAATTTGCCTTTTTAAAGAAAACAAAAGAATCTCTTGCACTTTGAATTAGGTATGTCCCAGTAATAAGGTAGGCAAACTGATGTTGTAGGGACCTTATCAACTTATTAGTGGAAGTGTGGAACACTAAAGATCCCAATTTATATACACCTGAAACACTTAGTCTTGGCATGTTAAGTTCAGCAGACATTGATGTTATAGAAGATATGGCAGGTGCAAGTATAGTTTGGTTTCGAGGTTGTTTCAATGGATGTCGCGACCATACAAGGACATCACAACTAGGCACGAGAGTCTGGAACCTGACTGATAGGCCAGTAGAATTGCAGATAAGAGTAGGATCTATATTGAAGAAAGGGCACACCTTGAAGCCAGGATCATCCAAGAGATTGAAATGCAAGAATATCTACAAGACATACATGCCTAACAGCAACGATATGGAAGGTGGTGAAGGAATGAAAAATTTGCTCTACTACTATGATGAAACTTGTCATCCATATCTTTGGATACACGATTGTGTTGGTAACTCGTCACGAATGGTTAAGCAACAGTATATTAGTCTGGATGATCTTAGAGATTTTTCAGAAATCAAGATCTTCAGAGACCATCAAAGGGGTTGCATATCTGTTCTTAAAAAACAGAGGTCAGACTTTTGTTGAATTTATTTTGCCCTTAATGTTAGTTACTTTTGTCATGTAATCCAGTGTTTGGATATGTGTGTGCCAATGCTTAGTTGACTTCTTAAAGTAAGATGCAAGTGTAAATTTTTATTACTAATAATAAATCTTTTGATTTTCCAAGTCTACCAGAAGATTGTGCTGTTCCAGTTTGCAGTTTGCGAGCTCTTTGGCAAGTAACTTAAAAACAAAATATTCATACAGCTTAATCAGTACTTGGGTTAGACTTTAGCAGTTTGCAATGAAGCTTTTAACATAGTTATTTGCAGAGGCTTACAAGCTGACACCTTCATCCTGTAGAGCAATTTGTAAACAGAACTTTTGATTTGAAACAAGATCAGGGTCACTGATATCAACAATGTAACCATTATAATGTTGTAAACACAGGTTTATGAGATCTATCGATTAATTCATTTGGAGCATAAACATTTAAATTGATACCACTCTCAAAAATATCAACCCAAAAAAGCAAGGCAAAGCACAATTCCTGCTACCCACCCCAACTAACCAAAGAAAATAACAAAGGGGTTGCTTTTGTGATTGCTTTACAGGAGCCCAATTCTTGATATCGGAGGCCAATATCTATGTCCAAGTGCCTATAAGATGTTCCACCACCACCAACCAACTAAAAAGGAAAAACAATGGGAAGAATGCTTAATGCTTGTATCTTCACAGATTTTAGTATACCATATAATTCATGCATTGAGTTTTGAGAAGGCAAACTTGTTTTCCATCCGTTTAAATAATATAAACATTCAACGGTGATGTGTCTTCCTAGGGACCTGTAATGAAAACAATTGAAAATATATCCGAGTCAATAAAAAAGACACCAATCTCTCCTACAGAAAGTGCCAAAGGAAGAAAACTCAAGATTGATTGACTAAATCAGTCCTTACCAGGTTCCGATGGAATGGGCATCACATATAGACCCTTGGTCTCCAACAGCTGGGTCACTGCCAACATGTTCCCTTCCATCATTCGTCCAATTGTCATTTCTAGAGGTTCATTCAACATTTGATCATGGAGTAGATAGTGGCCAAATCCCTGTAAAGTGGCGCAAAACATTGAAATGTTTATTTACGACCAAACTCAATATAACCTGATAAATTCTTCACTTAAATTTAGCGCAATTTATTCTGGTCAAAACTGCGACAGCTAGCCTGCCTTGATATGATGTTATAACTTCTACTTATACACATCCAAATGGTATTTCACAAAATGCTCCACCATACAAACAAGCTTATGAATTTCACACACAACAGCTGACGTATCTATGCTTTATGCAACAAAACCATATTATGGTATAACAATTTTTAAGCTCAAATTCCAAACATAGGGTGTGAAGCATGAATACAGAACATCAACCAAATGTGTAACAGGCTCATTCATCAAAGAAAAATAGGAGTAATGAAGTCACAGGTTCGAACTAAAAACCTGTACATTTGTCATTTTAAGAAGCAAGGAAATAATGCTAACATACAATCATCACTAGTCTAGTGATTACCCTGTACTTTGTAATAAACTAAGGCCACATATGTAGTACCTCAAGATGGATGAAAGGATCAAACGTTGGTTCACCACTCAATCTGCTTTGAGTCAAAACCTGCACAATTGGGCATAGTAAAAGTTTATCATGGCACTAGTCTAATGTTAAAAGTTGACGAAAGATGAATAAAAGCAGTATATGATCCAAAATCGCAGCAGGCAATTTTGAAGCAATAGGGTCCTTTTTGCTATCTCCAGTGGTACTTTCTCTAGTTCCACCAATCAATTATTACATGAACGGAGGAGTTTTGGGTAAACTGAAGAGTCAGCACCTACTTCTGATGAAGATACAAGCACTTCACCAAAAAAACGTCCAAAAGGTGTAGTTTTTCTTTTCAAATGGAGGGAAAGGGAGCTTAACAACGTACAATGGTTTTTACTTTAAAATTGTCTCAGAACATAATCAGTCACCAACTCCAAAAGAAAATAATTGAAATTGAAACAACTTTGTTTTCTGAAAAACCCATGAATGCTTAACAAGCAGGAATATTTCTTTTTTATTGTTGAATTCTTAAAATCTTAATGTAATTGAACTTGAAAGCACAAGCTAACCTTGATTTGAAGCTGCAAATACTTGATATAGTCAATGACCTCTTCCGTTACAGCAAGTATAGTTCCCTACATAAAAAAGACTTGTATAAGTACACTGACCGATACAGTATAAAAAGGTTTGAATGTCGATATGTCAAACAATAGTTTGCATCTGTATTTTTTAACTTCTACTAACTACGGTACTACGTGCATCACAAAAGTGAAGTACACTTTTGTTTTGGGCTGCACATTGTAGGCTCATTCATCTGTCTTAACGAGCACAGGAATAGCCATATTCCTCATTAAACCACGAACTCTCTTTTCGTTAAAAGTAAAACTGCAGATATGGGAGACTTATACATATATTTCTTTTTGTAAGATGATTTCTAGAGAAATTCCATTGATGGATGGTAAGAACCTACGAGTACAATAATTATATCGCAGTTACCAACTACCTATTTCACAGCTTCCGAGGGTGATTGAAACCATTTAATGACCCATATAGTCGATACACAAACTAAAAAGGTGCTTGATTGGATGTGAAGAGATCCAGGAGCTTTCACTTTGAGCTTCATGGCATTATGATGTTGTGTGCTACGTAACTTTTACTTTGCTAGTGTGATAGATTATCATCAATGAATGATTAAAAAGTATCACAAACTCAAAGAGTTTACAATTTGTGCAAATCTACACTACATTCATCTGAAATTTTCAACCCTGAGTAACCAAGTGGGTCTTCCGGTGAAAGTAAGAAGTGCGCTACTTAATCACTAATGTGTAAGTTTGTGAAAAATAAGGATGCTGAATATCAGTTTGAGTTCACAGTGTAATATGTTTACCACTTGCGTAACATTGTTTGCATCAGTTTGCCAAGCAAATTTCAAAGTTTTTGCAAGAGAGTAATTCCACCAGGCCCATTTTTCAGTAAATATACATCACCTTTCGAGAATGTGGAAGAAGCTCTCGCAATGCTTTCAGGTTTTCAGTTTTCCTAGCTCGGCGGAGCTGAAATGAGAACATTATTCTAGTTAGAAAATTAAATGCATATACAGGTTCCACGTATGATCAAAAGCCTACAACAATAACATCAACAAAATCCCAGTCCTTAATTTTTGAAGGTTAATACAAAACAAGTCATGTGAGTTTCCATGAATGAAAAGTCACATTAACAACAAACTTGAGAATAACAAGACATAAATAAAGGCTTATTTGATTGTTTGAAGCTTTTACGGAGCATTAGCTATATGAAGAGTATTAGATGCATTTCGCAAAAGGCTTGGAAAATAAGTATAACTTACACGATCAGATGATGAACTTTCGGTGGCAGCTCTCTTTCTGGGTGTGGGTCTGGGAATTACTGCTGGGTGTTGGGAACTTTTAATACCTTCTCGAATTGGTTCTTGTGCTGTCAAAGTGTGGTTCTGTTCAAAGTTCAATTGTATCAAATAACTATGTCAACTTATAAGTTTACTAATTAACTATAATAAACATATAAAGTTACTATCAAACAGTAAACCCCCATTTGAAGGTTCTAAATAAATACTCAGAACTTTACAGTATTCTGCCTTTAGGTTGACATAGTGATCACAAAAAATGAGGACTTGGGATAATTTTGTGCAGGAGAATAAATGAATTTATAAGTATTGGAGAAGAGTCATGAACCATACTTGATCTATATCACCGTTCCTGTTTGCTGCACTCAACAACTTGCGCTGTGACCCTCCCTCACCATACAGGATCAATTCTCCTCCCTGCAATAAAACGTCATTGTAATAGCATAACTAAAAATGCTAAATGTAGGCAAATAATGTAAAATGAATTTAGTAATTTTGAACTTCTTTACCGTTGGAACGTCACAGTAGTCTTTGTACAAATTGACGTGGGAATTTTGTAGATCTTTGTGACTGTTATCATTAGCACCAAGCATAGATACTTTCTTTGCATCCATATTATAAGAAAAGTCTGTAGGATTGAAATCAGATGCCCGTCCTGAATTGTTACCTATAATCTCTTCTTCAAATTGAAAAACTGTCTGTCTGGCTCTGCTGCTAACTGGTAAAAATAGACCTTGTGGCATACCTTTAGCAAGACCACCATGAATTATTGTAGAACCTGTTGGTAAAAAACTCATTTGGTTGTGAGATATATCATTTGAAACATTTCTGAGCGGGTAAGATTTTGCTATCACTTTCAAAGGGATTATTTCGTCAATAATGTTTTTGCCTCTTATATCCCTCAAATAACTTCCACTTGTTTTTGAATTAGCTCCTCCGACCAATGCACCAATACGCATTGTGGGAAAAAGATGTTTAGCTCTGCCCAACAAAAATATTGCAATATAAGAGCCTCAAAGCAATAACAACAGTCTTAATTAATAACATATACTACATGGGTACACTGTGGCAGCTATTTAATTAAAGAAGTTTGGAACAAATGGTTTGTTATTATTATCACAACGTTCAAAATACCATAAAAACATTAGAATTTGTGGATTATGGTAGGAATATTTTGAGCTAAAAAATGAATAAAATTAGTTTAAAATACACATAGAAAGAACAAATGGTTGGTTTTAATTTGTAAATAGTACAACAAAGCTCAAACTATGGATTTCGTTTTCATATATTAAGAACACCAAAATGTTGTGGGAATCATTCATTCATATTAAAAAAAAAAAAAAAAAAAAAAAAAAAAAAACCTATGCAGTCGTAATGATATAAATTACAAAATACACAGAAATGTTTACTAAATATCAATAGCTAAAGATATAGAAAATGAGGGAAAAACAAGAAGAAGAAGTAATGAGATTGAGATTAAGATGAGATAATAATCTTACCAAGGGTTTTGAGTGAGGGTTTTAGTGAGGTTTTCTTCACTTTCTTGTGAAGAAAAGAAAGAAAAGAGGAAAGAAGAAGAAGAAATACTTTTTCTCCTGCTGTAGTGACTGACAGTGTACTGTGTACTGTGGACGACAGCAAAGCTAAAGAAAGCATGTCATGGACCGATGGACGTGGGATGTTAAATTACTAAAAAAGTCCTTTGTATTTTGGTGCATATTCAACAGTTCGTTGCTTTTGTGCAACGCTGGTTTTCAACACTTGTATACATAGATGAAAAAGTCGTTTTTTAGCGAATATTCGAATTCCTAAAAAACGAATTAAATCGTGAATATCCGAACCTCTTTGTCGAAATGGTAAAACACTATTTTTCTCGTTTACCCAATAGATGGTAGCCTTTGGATAGATCTAATCCAACGGTTTAGGATTAATATACACAGGTGACAGTCTGACAGATACAACCATAGAGCATCTCTAATGGGTCTCCCATATTTAGCCTACACATGGGACGATTTAGCCTCCACGTAAGTGCCAGCTCATTTCCCATCACTTTTTTTAGCAGGTCTTCCATACCTATATCAGGGGTATCCCTAAAGCGTTTCCTATTTTTTTTGCCAAATTTTTATCTGTTCCACGCTGGTCCACGCTGGTCCAACCAGCATGGAAGACTTGGGCTTCGCGTGGTTGGGCTTGGGGCTGGGCTTGGGGGCAGTAGCTGGGCTGGGCTTGGGGCAGTGGGCTTTGGCTACAGGATCTGTAAGATGTTCCACGCTGGTTGAACTTTAATGAAGTTTTTTTTTTTTAACGAAACAGCAACCAGTTTACACCGTCTTCTCCATCTTTCCGCCGCCATTCTTCTTCCTCTTCCGCCATTTTCAACTTCTTTCCTCTTGATTTTACTACTTCTACTTCTTCCTACTTAAGCATTACACAACCATTTAGCCATCTTTTGTTATTTTCTACTTCTTCCCCTCAATTTCATTCATTCATTCTCTCCAATTCATTCATTCTCTCCAATGACTTCTTACGACCGACATCTTGAAATTTTGAACCAACAACGCCAATTGCTTATGGACTCATCTGATGATGAAGATCTTAGCACAAGACATATCAATCGTCTGCTTCCAGCTATTTCGGCTTCTTTGGAAGAAGAAGAAAATGTAGAAAACATACCAAGATGGGGAGGTTCTAAATTTGGTCGAGCAGCTAACAGGCGTGACCATGTTCAATCATCACGTTCAATCACACAACATGCTTATCAACCATTAATTTGCAGCCCAACCTGTTTTTGGTGCAAAGCTTTTTCGACGTCGTTATCGTATGAGGCAGAATGTTTTTTTGAAGCTGTATAACGCAGTTGTTGAAAATAATGACTATTTTCACCAGAAATACGATGCTCTAGGTGTTCCTGGACCTTCTGGCCTAATTAAAGCGACATGTGCACTTCGCCTTCTCTGTTATGGGTGTCCAGCTGATTCTCTTGATGAGTCAATCAAAATAGGTGAGCAAACTGCACTCAATTCTCTGAAGCATTTTTCTCAAACTGTTGTCGACATTTTTGAGAACGAGTATTTGAGGACACCCACTCCAGCTGATGTCGAACATCTGCTTGCTAAAGGAGCTCAATGAGGGTTTCCAGGTATGTTGGGATCCATTGATTGTATGCATTGGATTTGGAAGAACTGTCCTACAGCAGAACATGGGCAACATATGGGACACCATAAGAAAGCTACTGTTATTTTGGAAGCTGTTGCAGATCATGAGCTTTGGATATGGCACGCCTTTTTTGGAACGGCAGGTAGTTGCAACGATCTCAATGTCTTAGAAAACTCTCATGTTTTTGATGATATAGTAAATGGCAGATCGCCTCCTTGCAACTACCAGGTGAATGAGAATGATTATAATATGGGATACTATCTTTCTGATGGTATCTACCCACAATGGGTTACTCTTATTCAAACAGAGAGATTTTCAGGGACGCAAAAGAAGAAAGTGTTTGCCAAAGCCCAAGAAGCTGTCAGAAAAGATGTTGAGCGTGCATTTGGTGTTTTGCAGGCTAGATTTGCCATGGTTGCAAGACCAGCACGTACCTGGAACCATAGTACAAAATATCGTTATCGACTAATGTATCGATCTCCAAAAAATAGATATATCGAGATATATTGGAATCTATCGGTGGATATTTTACATAGAATGTATTGACTAATATATCAATTTGTTATACAAAATATATTTAAAATCAAATTTGGAAGTATATTTTCATAGTATTTACCTAAAAAACATCATATCTACTAAAAATAGAATAAACAAATTATTTCCAAAAAAAAAAATTTGAAAAAAAATAATATTTCCAGAAACTTTCGGAAAATATCAGTAAATATCGGGAAATGTCGAATATATCGGAATATATCGAAAAATATCGGCCGATATTTTACAGATACTTTAAGGCGAAAATTTCGGGAATATATCGTATCGTTTTCTTTGAAAACCGATAAATATCGCGATATATCGCGATATTTTGTACTATGCCTGGAACAAGGCACAACTTGGTATATTTATGAAGGCATGTTTGATAATGCATAACATGATTATTGAAGATGAGAGGGATATTATTCTTCCAAAGTGGAAGCCCCCTCGTGATGAGCCTCAATTACCTGTAATAGTGGAGTTACAATCAAACGATGTGGATGAGGTTAGAGACATGCTTCATCGCATTTGTGCTGTCAGAAGTGGTCCTGCACATGACTTATTGAAGCATGATTTGATCGAGAATATATGGCAACGTCATGGAGGCAATGAAGATTTGGACTGAATTGCTGTAGTAGTTTATGTTTGAGTTTGTGTTTGATTTTGAATTTGTGTTTGAGTTTTTGTTTGAGTCCATGTTAGTTTGTGTTTGAGTTTGTGTTTGAGTCCATGTTAGTTTCTTGTGTTGTGTTTGAAAAGATGAGCTTAATGTTATATTAAGAAATTTTATGTTTTATAATTGCTAATAGTACAAAACATATTAAACTAAGGCCCATACTAGTACAAAACATATAAAAACTAAGGCCCATAATAGTACAAAACATATAAAATTAGGGAAATCATATTGCCACCCTGGCAGTTTACAAAGAGCTATCCCACTTATGGCAAAAACCCTTAAAAAACTTATGTGCACCCTATACTAAGAGCCACCCGCCTACGTTAACCATTAAATCCCTTCATCTTCTTGATCTAAATTTCAGAAACAAAGGAACACATAGCATATATCAAAATCAAATGGAAAGAGAAAAAATAATTTGGCAAGATATTAAAATTAAAAATTGTAGTTCGAAATTTAAAAAAAAATTAATAAAAAGATATTGGAGAAACATATTTATGATAAATTCAAAAATAAAAAAAAATTTAATTAGAAAATACGAATTACAAATAAAATTGAGCACTTATTTGATCTGACTGTATGTCGTTCTTTGTTAATGGAAAAACACATTGAGAAAGAGAGACAGAGTGAAGAGATGGAGAGGAGTTCTTTTGACGGGTGGCTCATAGTAGAATTGGTAAATTATTTTTGGTGGGGTGAACTAAAAAAACGGGATAGCTCTCTGTAAACTACCGGGGTGGCAGTATGATTTCCCTAAAACTAAGGCCTATAACCTCCACTAGGCCCAAAACCTCCACTAGGCCCATAAGGCCCATTACCTCCACTAGGCCCATAAGGCCCATAGCCTCCACTAGGCCCAAAACGAGGTTGGGGCCCAAAACCTCCACTAGGCCCAAAATCATCTGGCGCATAAGGCCTATAACCAAAAGGTACAAAACCAGTAGACTTACTTGGAATACATTGCTGAAAAGAAATAGGAGCAAATGAAGTACCCGTAAAATCATTCTGTGAGGAAGGCCCATTTGGATCGTCTGGGGATGCAGTCCACGTAGGAGAGAAGTCATTGATCTGTTTGTGACGCCTATCAAAGATTGCTTTCTGCATCTCTTCAAAGTATTGTTTGCTGGTTTGACCTGCGTGGAATAAAAAAAATTAAAAAAAAGGTTCCACGCCTTAAAAAAATAATAAAAAAAAGTTGATTTTAGACGAAGTTTTAGCAGACCGACCCACCACATCCTACGTGGATAGCCGACTGCTAAAATTATAGACGACGCGTTAGGGTGCTGATTTTTTAGGAAAACCTAAATTATAGGTTTTAGGAGACCCATTAGAGATGCTCTTACCTGCTGAAAACATAAAAAGAGGAACTTCTGTATAAACCTCTATCCTTCTGCCTTGGTTGCTCGCTCTTCTTCACAACCTTAGACCACCAGGCTCAACGCCGCGCTGCGGTGGGTGAGAATATAACAATTGCATTCCATGGACCAAGAATATCACAAATTCACCCAATCCTCTCCTTCGCATTATCATATCATAAGAATATTCTTTCTGCTAACTAATATTCACGTACATCCAGTAATTAAGTTGTAAATTTACCTACCTATTATCAAACAACCACGTGTCAAAACTTCTTCGACCTTATTACTACGTGTCCATCATATAAGGCACGTGAAGTACAAACTCTACTTTCCGACTTTACATCCATCTCCACCTCAACCAAGGTTCTGTTTGGTTGATGTTGTTTTACATTTCTTCATTCTCTTCATCTTCTTCATCAACAAACACAAGTGAATCTCTCTCATCAGATCAACACAAAGACTCAAATCCACAACCAAGGTTTCAATCTTATTGCAATCATGACGACATCAGATGTTCTTTCTTCTTCAATCTTTGATGCTCCACGAGGTAAGAAATTATGTAAAATGTTTCTATTCATTTTCCAGTTTTTTTTTTGTTTTTTTTTTTTTTTATAGATTATTAAGATTTGGGGTTTTAATTGATTTTATTGTAAATTAGGCAAAAAAATAAAACAACCCAAAACTTTATTTTGTGAGATTGAATTAGAAATATGGTAATTGCAGGAAATATGATGAATTCTCGAGGTGTATTGATTGAGAAGAAAATTGATTTTCTAGAAAGCTTGTCTGGAAAGGTAATAGCCTTTTTACAACTTGAATTGTTCATATTTGAGTTGGATTTTCTGTAATTGTTGTCATAAATTTGCTTTGTATATTTAGACTAGTGTGCTCTAAAATCCATTTAATGGCCTTGTCGTAAAATCTTAAAGTGATTACTGATGCAGCGGAAGCTAAAATAAACTTAATGTAAGAATTAAGATTGCAAGGAATTGAAATAACGGAAAGGAATTGCAATAAGTAAAAGCTGAAATTTAAATAACTTGAATGTAAATTGCGGAAAATAAAGAACTTGAAGTAAAAACTAAATTGAAAGACAATAAACTAAATAATATACTCTTCAATCATCAATCTTGGCTAAGAAATTCGTTTTTGGAGCTCTTTATATAGATAACTCCCTTGACTCAACTAGGAAACCTACTAGAACATCAATTACATGACTAGTTACCAATTTCACTACTTGAGTTTAGTTGGTAAGTGGATCGACATGATTGGAGAGCACTTAATTATGAGATTTTTGCTTGTTTTATCTTATCTACGACATATGCCATTGGTATTTTAGTTGCGATTAATCATTTGTGAACAGCAGCTTATTGGTTGTGAGAGGTGTTAAATATTTAAGATCATTTAATATGGGTTTTGAAATTAGAAGAAGGGTGAAGTTTCTCCTTCTTTCGACCCTTAACATTCATGGATTATATGGTCGTCGTTTAAATCTACAGAACACCTTGTCATGTTGAAATACTTGAATAAAACACTTATCCTTACATGCATTCTCCCAGATTCCTCACAAATTGAAGGACGGAGTATGATGTTGGATTGAATCTGTAGAGTATCTACAAACTGAGCACTCCATACGTATAATTACTGACTGTTGAATGCTAAGGTTATGATTATGTTGCCTGCTAGGCAAGAAACTGTTTGTAATGTGATATCATGACATGTGATATCAGATTAGTAGCATAGATACTTAAAATAGAACTTTTCAGAAGTTGGATTGAGTTCTTTGACAAATAAAGTCAGACTATCAGTGTCTATAGTCTACCACACTCGCTTAAAACTGGGGAAGTTGACTGGTGACCCGAAGCACATTAGTCATCAGCTAATGAGTTATTCGTCAATTTATTTATGTAACATGCCCTATCTAGATGATATAGTAAAACTGATAGATGTTGCTGATAGTTGTATACTTGTATGTGAAATTCATTTAATTATATGCAGTTGATGTATCCACTTATTACAGGTTAGCAATCGGCGGTCTCGTAGATGGTTAAATGATCGTCTGTTGATCGAACTTGTCCCTCGTTTAGATGTAGAAGAAATCAGAGGGCTCTTTGCTCCACCACCATGGGGTAGTGTTTTGTCCCCAATTTTAAGTTTTGCATCATTTATCTTCTATGTAGTTTTGTTGATTGTTTTCAATGCTCGACTAATCAAGAACATGTTGCCTTATTGGTCTGTTTCACTGGCCTTATTTACCTAAGGTTAGAAACTTGGATACTGCAGATTCTTTTCCTTTCTTATTGGTCTTTGTTACTTGGATATGGTAACTTAAGTCCTATCCAATTCATAAGTTTATTTCTTAATATATCAGCCTACACGCATATTGTGTTTGAACATATTTCTTAGTGCTGATTACAATTTTTTATCTACTAAGAATAAGAAGTTTCTTTAAATTTACTGGTTATTTTTTTCTTGCAGGTGACAGTGTACCCTTGTCGCCTTTTTGCATGACAAATGTTGGAGAATGGGATTCTTTTAGGACTGTTGACATGGACAAAGAGGTTTGTTTCTTTTGCTTCTATTGGGGTCATGCTTAATATGTTGAGATTCCTTTGAGTCTTTGACACAGACAAAATTGAATAAGTACTGTCACCATATTGCTGTGGCAAAATGGGCTATTTTCTTTTCTTAATTTTATTTTTCAGGATTACTGGCATGAATGATGAATATAGAGTTCTGTTGATTTTCCTACGAGAAAAGATTTTTCAAATAATGCCCTTGAAGTATCCTTGCATATCTTCCTAGTGTCCTTTAAAATATGTAATCTATAAAATGGCAGCGGAAAAGAAAGACGAAGAACTATATATGTAGATTGGTTCTTTATTTTTCTGTGGCAAGTCTTGAACTGAGAAATTGCCATGTGTCAATCTTGTTTTGATTTTCTTGAAAATTACTTCCTTTAAGAGAAAAATTGAACTGGAGTTTAAACGAAAATCTCACATTTGAGGTATACATATCTGCATTTTAATGTTTGGCAGTTGTGTAATTGCATATGGATAAAAGATTTTCTATTGAGGTCAGCACAAAGTGGTGTTTGGAAGTGGTTACTAACAGAAACTAGGATGAAAGAGGATTAACTCTGGGGACTTCGTTTTATAGACATAAGTGCAGTGTACAATCATTCTCAGTCCTCAAATGTCTGAACCTTTCATATTTTTTCCACGATGGTACTTGTGTCTCTATCTGGGCATCTTATTGATGCATTATATTTAATAGAATTATAAATGAATAATAAATTGTATGGGTTGCTCAGCTGTAGGTGTGATCCCAAAGAAACTATTCCTTCCAGCCTTAATATATTAACTTTTCATGTTTAAGTTCAAATTAACCTATTTCATGGTTGAGTAATGCAAAACCTTGCTCATTTTAGTTGTTGTTACAGTAGAGACCTTACTTTCTTAGCTCTCAGACTCTCACATGTATGTGCTGAACGAAAAATGCTTGATGTAGCAATGCGAAATACTCTTTGTTAATGAGTGGCTCTTATTTTATTTTACTTTTTATATGGTGGCAGGCTTGCATGATTGAAGCCCTAAAAGTTCCCTCAATAAAGAAAATAACCCTTGTGAATGCTGAAAAGATGGCTGCGTTGAAGGCATGGCATCGAGTAGATTGCCGAACAAGAGAGGCACTTCGGCGTAGTTTTCTCTTAGAACTGATTGAAGGCTATGAGGTATCCTGAAACATATAATGCAGATAGGGTTATTTTTTAATATCTTACCCGTAAAGTATTGGGGGGGTGTTTGTTTGGGTAAATTTTGAATTTTCGCAATAAGTCTCTGTGCACAATTCGAATGTTGCCTTAAAACATGACATTTTATCTTGTTCGCAATTTGTCTTTTCCATCTCTTTGATGGTAAAGTAGTATTATATGGCATTTGATGTTCCAAGAGATAAGCAATCCCATCATTTGATTTGATATGAGTAGCTAAAGCCACACCCTTTTAGACAGCGTTGATGACCACTTTTATGCCATTGCATGTTGGGCAGGGAC